>JAZHYW010047168.1:0-10116 GCA_037355805.1 Ixodes ricinus
CAGCAAGCTGCCGCCTGATTCAAGACGCTGAGCGTTGAGTTGTCATGTATCTAATAATTTAAATAAACAGATATCTCTTAGTTCGAGAATGATCGTGATAATTGTGCCACCCAGCTACCTACCCTACTGAAAAAATTATATGAATCTATATAAGGGCGATGTAAAATATCCAAAACCGATATGCGACATATGAAACTGATATATGAATTGCCCAAAAAGCTGATGTGCGATATATGAAACTGATATAGAAATAACCAAAAAACTGATATGCGATATATGAAACTGATATGAAATAACAAAAATCGCTGATATGTGGCTGTATAAGAACTGATATGCAACATATATGCCTTCGACTGATATGAATGTGTCCAATAGACACATCAGAAATAATTTCCACATAATGCTTTTCAGTATACGACTTGACCGCAGTGGAGCGGCTGGATTTACTGGCTTTCAAAATTACGGCATGAGCGTTTACTTTTTTTGTTAAGAGTATTCATCCCCTGGGCCGTTCAAAATGCTCTTAGAGGTATGACATTACTGAAAAAAAAATCAGAACATGCTGAGAATATTATTTATTGCTTAGGTGGTCACCCGAAAAACTCCGTTGCTTACAAAACGACCTCTATAAAAGGCGGAAACGCAGAGTCTGAAGCAGTTATTGCGCGTGTGCTATTGTATTCATGTTTGTTCTGCCGTGTGTATGTGTATGCGCCCAATGTATACACCTTTTTCGTTTAGCCTCGCACCCAGCCACGTTGTCCCCGTATCCGGTATGCGTTCCGAACAAAAAGCAAGAGATTACAACCCCGAACAAGTAAAAAAGTATAGAAGGGTCATAACAAGAACGACTGACGGTTGCGATTAAAATGTTAACACGTTCTACTGTCGAGGCGAGAAGAAAGCAATGTTTTCACGCATACCGGAAGTTCCAGAATTGAAGATGGCGGCGCCCACGTGAGAAAAGGTGTATATATTCAGCTGATGCTAGTGGTATGCGTAATTTATCTAGATAATGGCGTAAGTTAACAAAAATATTTTTGTAGCACGTTTGAACTGGGTGGTACCTAGCGCCACCTAGCCTAGTGTAACTGATATGAAATATTAAGTTCTTATTTGAAAAAGGTGTCCAATAAACATATCAGAAATAAATTCATATAATTTTTCAGTAGGGTAAATGCTATTTCGTGTCCAAGAGCTGCGAAGTACAGGCACACATGCGCACGAATGGATAACCGCGTCGGTAGAGGTAAGCACAAAAAAAAGCGGTAGTGTTGGTGCGAGTTGAACGCCTCTGGTCGGTGTCGACAAAGGTGCCCAGCGATTCGTCTTCACTTACGACAAGCATACGTACACATCGCGACATGTTAGCGCGAACACGACATCGGCGCATTTTCGCATTTTACTTATAAATAGTATTGGCGAGAACGAAATTTTATTGCTTACATTATAGAACTGAATGAGCTCTTCCCGTAGCAATAATAGCTTGGATGACATCCCTTGGTTTCAAAGAGAAAAACTGGAAAAACCGGCGATCGCTTGTTCGCGCTAACAGTGTCGCGCTCTGTACGTAGTGTTCAATCAAGTCAGCATGCCCATCTTTCGCGTAACGATTTGTTTTTTGGAACGTTCTCCGCCGGTGGTAAAACTATAGTCAATCTAGCAAGATGACGTCGGGAGCAATCGCGGCGATTCCAGCACACACTGTCGTCCTTACTGGATATTTACCCCTTTTGTGCGGGAGTTGATACCACGAGGGCGCCACATTATTTGCTGCCCCAGTAGACTTCCGGTAGTGTATCTATTTGTTCTTCCAACGACGCACAGCGAACGTCTGTAAAAACCTGCGCGGATTGTGAAAGTAGTACAAATAACAAAGGATGTGAGGCAAATAGAAAAGAAGAGGAAAATCGAAAGCCTGCAGGAGTCCGCCGATAGGGGGCGATAGCGAGTTTGCTTCCCAACAAACATCGGTGACGATAGGTACGGTACCGGTGTTTGGGGACGAATGTTTAGTATGACTGATGGTGCTTGGAAGACGTGGAATAGGCATTTTCGCGCTCTATTCTCTTATACAGCCGAAAAACCGTGCTGTTTGCTAAGCCTTATCAAGATATTCGACCATCACTAAACGGCCGTTATGTTGTTTTGTGGAGTAGTCAATTTTAACCACCGGCTTTTTGACTACGTGTGGGGTCGTCATTTAGCGATCACTATATTTGTGGGAACGTTTTACCCACCCCAAAGGTAGTAAGGCACAGATGACTATCTTTTTAATCATTCTTTAACATCCTGTAAGGTGCGCAGACGCCGCGTGTATGCGGACGTCGTCCTCGACGTTGTCCCAGAGGTCGTCCTAAACGTCGTCTTTGACGTCCTCCTTCAGGACGTCGTCATTGACGTTGTCCCAGACGCTGTTCTTGAGGCTGTCCTAGAGGTCGTCTTTGAGATCGCCCTAGAGGTCGCCTTCTACGCAGACGACATTACCTTATGAACCCCCAAACCGGGCTCCTGGGCAAGCTCCAACACACACTCCAGGAAGCCGCAGACATCATTACCAAACATGTGCACGCCATGGGCCTCATATGTGCACCCCAGGAGACAGAACTACTCTTTATAAAGAGACGCACCTCTCAAGACCCCACAGTCCAACCAGTACTACCCCACCATAGAAGGCCAAAAGATATGTCCGACAGACAAGCCAGTCCGACTCCTGGGCCTCCACATACAAGCCAGCAACAGATGGACTCATCAAATCTACCTGCTCAAGCAACAATTGGACCAACTAGGCCATATGATTCGGAGAGTGCCCACTAGACATAGGAGAACGAGGGAAGTAGACACCCTTCGCCTGGTGCAAGCCTTCGCCATATCCCGCATAGTCTACGTGGCTCTTTACATGAATCTCCTCAAAGCGGAACAAGCCCGATTGAAAACTACCATCGAAAAGTCAGGATAACGGCCCTAGATCTTCCAGCCTCGTCATCCACGCAGATACTAATGGAGATGGGCGCCCACGACACGCTCACAGGGCTGGTTTAGGCCCACCTTGTCAACCAACTATTCAGACTCGGCAAGACACCTCCAGGAAGGGCCATCCTCTCCGAAGTCAATCTCACCAACATCCATGTCGAAGAAGAGTAAAGGAAAACACCACCCGCCTGGAGGTCCCTTATCGACGTCCGCCCACTTCCGAAGAACATGCACCCTACGAAGCGCAAGGGAAGTCGAGAAGCGCACGCCAAAGCACTCCAACAAGATGCCTCAAAACAAAACCCCTAACAGCGCAGCATACACAGACGCAGCCCTGGTTAGCGCCGGTGAAGTGGTAGCCGTGGCATGCAATGATCAAGATATCCCACAAGTTACAGCTCTACACACAACTATTGTAGGCGAAATCACGACAGGGGAGCGGGTGGCTATTGCTCTGGTCATTACCCAGCACCCCCGTTACATCATCGCGGACTCCCAAGACGCCTGCCGGGCATACCTATGTAGTCTCATTTGCCCGGAGGCTTACCACATCCTCGTTACCCACCAACCACGTGAAGGGAAGCGGACCATCAGCATCATCTGGACTCCGTCCCATACTGAGACCGAAGTGAGGGGTAATGTCAGAGCCCATCACTTGGCACGTGAAGAAGCTGACGCCCGTGCCATGGTTTCAGGGGACAAACACCCGAACAAAAACCGGACCCACCCACCCCACTCACCACCCACCCACCCCTCACCACCCACAAGAACATCCCCACTCACTATTGGGGGCAACGGCGCACTCTACCACCACCTCATCATACACTTGACAAAGGGGAACAGGTCGAGTGGCGCCTCCTCCAGTCCAACACTTACCCAACGCCATCCAGACTTTGCCATTGGAACGTTCGCTCTAAATTTAATATTTAAAAGTTCATTATCTAATTTTAATTATTTAGTTAATTGGGCAAAATACAAGAAAATAGTCTGAGTTCCTCCAAACAATTAACAAACTTATTTGTTTTATTTCGCCTTCCTAAAATGCACCAAAAATTTTTAAACCTTGGCTCTAGTTACATGGAATACCATATATATATATAAAGAGAGAGAGAGAGCGAGAGACAGGAGAGAGATAGAGATTAGTGTTGCGGAGTTGCCACTCGGAGTTGGAATGGTTCCGTAATCGTTCCGCACTTTCGCGACCCCGGAATGGAATGGGAATGGGAATGGCGGCAGCGCTGGGGAAGTGGAATGGGGATAGAATTAGATGCATTTTGCCCGGAATGGAGTGGGTATGGAATGGGCTTGGTTCTTATGCGAGTTGCGTCGATTTTAATCTAAAGCCTACTGGCTGCTGACCCAATTCGCTAGCGCATAAGTGGCTCTTGAAGCAGCATCATTGCACTGGAGGCGACTGACGGCTTGATTGTCTCACTGGCTCGTGACGCAACCAAAAGTGAATAGTTGCAGACGGACAAGGTGTCGTTCCTGGCTCCGCGAGACACGAACAAAGTGGCTGTTATAATCCTACGCGGTTAGCAGGTAGATTTTAACCATAACATTGAACCGAGCCAGAAACGAAAAACGGAGCAAATGTTTTATTTTAACTAAACCAGGAAAGAACTGTAACCCAAATCAAACGCTTGATTTTGAACCCGAACCGGAGCGGAACCGTAATTTGATGTCGCGGTTACCGGTTCATTGGCAACGGTTCGGCATGATAAGATGTGAACCGCGACTCCTTAGGCGTGGCGGCGCGAAGTAAATAAATATTCGTGACGGTGGCGTCGGCGGCTCAGGTTTGAATACTCAAACGGCAGCGACGACATGGAGACATGTCCATAGTAATGAAACAAGTTTCACGTCTATGTGCAGCATGCATTGGCGTCGGCGAGTTGGTGTGGAGGAGTGCACATCTATACTTTGTTTCACCTTACGATGGACCGCAAAGGACTCTACGAGTCACCGGTGCCAATTCATGGCTCGGAGGGTGTCACGTGTCTTCCCGGTTGGGCGGAGTGACTCGGGGAGCGTGAAGTCACGAGACAAGCTACCATCTATGGATTGGCTCGTGGAGCTTGTAGTGTCCATCGTGGTATACATCGTAAGGTGAAACGGAGTATATCTGACTATGCCGAGAGGCTAAGTAGCTATTCTGTCTGTGTGTGCGCGCGCACACACACACACACACACACACACACACACGCACACACACACACACACACACACACACGCACGCACGCACACACACACACACACACACACACACACACACACGCACACGCACACGCACACGCACACACACACACACACACACACACACACACACACACGCACACACGCACACACACACACACACACACACACACACACACACACACACACACGACACGCGCGCGCGCGTGCGCATTGTGGTTTTGTTTTTTGTCGCGCGCCAAGAGGCCAAGCCACGATGAGCGCAACACTGCGGCGCCGGTCGCCGGGAGGCTAGTCCCGGCGACCGGCGTGTGTATGCGTTTTATAGAAACAGCAAGTCGCTCTTTGATTTTTTTATGTCGTTTTTGTTTTAATCGTCTTTCGAGAAGCTTTTGCTGTCTTTCTCGTCTTCAATTCAGTCGTTCGAGCAAGTCGTTCAGGCGTGTGGTGTAGTTTGCCGTTTCGATCTGGATGACCTTGGTACCGGCGTGCGGTCGTGTATCAGTACTGCGTGGTGCCCGTTGGACCCCAGGCTAGCAGTCATACTGCACTGACTAAATTTTTCATCTACAGTGAGTAACAATGTCGCCATGCTCTGGCAGACTAAACTCCTGCTGTCTAAATAACTAAACGACTAATTCGTTTTTGTGTGTACTTTGCGAGTAGGTGCGTGCTACCGTCACGCTCTCACTGCAGTGCGCGTGCTGGCTGATTTACTTTAGATTTGAGTACTGTACTTTGGTACTGTTTCCTAATGCTTGTATAACATTTTTTTTAATATTTATAAAACGGCGTTTTGGTTATAAATTGGAGATCAGGATACAAAATTAAGCGTATATTTGTTTTGCTTTTTTTGTTTCGCAGCACGGCTTCTGATGACCTAATTTTTTTAGTGCAGATGACGCTGTGTTGAACTCACATTTTCTTCATAACGAGTGGGAGCTTTGGACTTTTCTAAGAACCGGCTTGAACTGGTACACGCTTGTTGAAACCAATAACTGTTATTTCAAAAGCACCACTGTACCCGAACCGATCCGGAACAAAATGCAAACCTACTGAACCCGAACCTGAACCGAACCGGATGATGGCAGGTTCGACTTCTTCTTACTTTTAACCAACCGATCTTCTAGTGTGTGCATGGAACACAAATAAATAACTAATATGTCAAGAAATCGCAAGGATCGTAGAGCAAACGTTAATGTTTACGTTTTAAGGCAGGTCCCACAATATGGTGCTACAGTCCCTTGTGCTGGCGCCGTATATCCAGATTGCACTTTGTCAGCGGTTTTTTGTTCTTGCTGCGTTGCATGGAGATTTGGGGCTGCTTTAGGCGGCGTCGCTTCTCACAGCGCACTAGCGGTACTGTTGTGCAAGTGTTCGAAGCAACTAGTGAGCAAGATAGCGTCTTCTGCGCCACCCACGAACTAGACACGTTTAAGGCCTCATCAAACAAACAACACGCTTACCATGAATCTGGTGTAGGGTATACGGTTCGATTGCGAGAAAATGGGTGAATTTTTTGCCGTCTTTTGCGACTGCAAAAAGCTTTCTAGGCTTGATCGCGCGAGCTGATGTCTTCAGGGGCACTAAGTGTCACGTAGCGCTTTCTGCACTTACCCTTTGGCATTTTGGCTTTGTAGAATGCTTTGAGGAAGCTTTTGCATAGTTTTGCGTCTCCGCGTTTGATAACATCAACAGCTCTAAGCTGCTTTTCTTTTTTCTTTTCTTTTTTTTCGGTAACACTGAAGTGTGGCTGTCAATAGCCATTTCTTCATGTATAGGAATCTCGAAAATAGAATTGGGGAGTTCGGTCATTCCAGAAGTGGGAATGATACCACTGTCTCATTCCGAGGAGTTGAGAGGAACATAATTGTCGGAAACTCTTATTCCCTTGAATGGTATCGGAATAAAGTGCCCATTCCACGACACTTGATAGATATGGGGTTCATTCATCTGCATATTTTCAATTATTTCTTTTAGAAACCACGTACGATGATGAAAAGTGCTCGTTATATATATATAACAGGGCAACTTTTCATCGTTCACTACGCAACATTTCACGCCCTTATTGGTGTAAATGGCATGGGTCACAACTCACCCCCCTTATTGGTGTACAAAAATGCCCCAGAAAAAGGTGTTGTTGCTCACACTCTCCAAAACCGGCGTAATTCACTTACACCTTCACAGAGCAGGCGTGCTTGCTACTCTACCATTTTGTGGGTGTGATGGCAGCAATGCACCCTCTTCAAAAAGCGTGTAATGGCAGCTAGAAGAGCACGGTAAAAAAAACCGAGACTAGTGACTAAAAATTGGAGAACACAACACCAGTCTCAAAATATTTTGAGACGTGTTGTGTAGCGTCCCGATTTTTTCTTCACCACGATCCTTCACCAGCTCGCCTGTGCGGTAACTCTCTACTTCACTCAGCTAGAAGTAATACTAAATGTGTAACACAGCACTTCATCAAAAAGTATTTAACGGAGAAATGATTGCTAACAGATTGAAACATGTGGAACACTTTATTTTTTTCAACTCAGAAGGAAATAGCAGGTGGATCTCCGTCCTCTTCTGGTCGCGAATTCGCGACAAACCAATGTCAAACCCTCAAATGCGGGCATTTGGCGGCGCAATGCTAAGTTTTCGGGACAAAGCGGCAAAATTCTTAGAGGCTTAAAATAAATGCACTCAAACTTTTAGTAAGGCATTCCTTCGCTCTAAACCTACTTTAATGCTTTCTAACTCTGGTGACGCAAGCAAAACTCGACAAGGCAAAGACGGAACAATAATAATAACAGAACGACGGAGTTGCCAGAACGTAGCGGCGAGCGCGTTGTAACAGCAAATAGTCGAATGAGACGGAAGCAGGACTACTACGCGAAGCATGCGTCCAGAGTACTTACAAATAAAGCACCGATCTCATTTAATCCGTGATAGATGCATAATCCGATTCTGGAAGCACAGAACAATCTCACTCAACACAACGTCGAGGATGAAGGCAGTCGCTCACGATTCAGCGGAACTCTCGCGGTCGCCGATCTGCGGCTCTCTGCCGTGATAGATGCAACAATCCACCTGGGCAGCACAAAACAACGCAAACACAACGTCGACGTAGAAGGCGGCACGATCACATTCGGCGGAAGCCCTCGCGAACGCCGATGAGCAGTTCCTTGTCGAACCGGGTCCAACATGTCATGAGCAACAAATAATTGCATGAACCTCGACGAAACTAACGACCATCGTTAGGAGGTTAAATGCCGAACACGCCACTCAGCCGCTCAAGACGGAAAAAATCACGCTGACGGCAACGCTCGAAAGCAGGAGACACTGACGCCTGACAGGTGCTCCGCACGAAACTCGGACCTGCGCTGGCCCGCTACAACTCATCATAACTTGGACTACGTGCAGAGACTTCGGTCCCAGTGAGCCCGACCAGGGCGTCAGAGCAGGAAGTCACGTGCACAAATTTTCGTCCAGCGCCTTCAGTCCACGGCGAGCAGCCACGTGCCACGCAACACCACTCTGGTTTGCTGTTTTCACGGCCGCAATCGTTCACAGCCACGCGCAGACACAAAGAAGGTGTGGAGGCTTACTGCAGTAGTCGAGGTCAGTAGTGGGTGGACAAAGTCTGCTAACCTCCCTCTGCTGCTTTGTATGAGCCTACGCCGCGCTACGGAGGGTCGCCCGAAATGGGTTGCCAGGACTCGCTTCATGCAGTAGCGTGCGTGCTCTCTGACGTGCGCGAATGATCACGAAATAAATACACAAAACAAACTCAGACTACTTTTGAAGCAAAAAGCGCGGTTTCACGCGTAACCAAAAACAAAGTAAAAAATAAATAAATAGAAAGCGTCAAGGGTTAAGATATCTTGGTGTCAACACGCAGATATAAGAATCGCATGCACCAAAGCGGGGAAATTATCGCGGGTTCGGCACCTTTCGGTTGTCTCGCGACATTGTTTCTTCAGAACCACACGCGCGTAAATAAAATCACAGTGGAAGGTGCGCTGTAAGCAGGTTTTGCGAAACCCAGTCAGGTGAGTTTTGTATTACCCGAAATGCAGGGCGCCAGCGGCCCGCAGTTTGTTCAATGTTTCAGCGCAGGATGTCTTTCTGGGTTAAAAGCAAGCAGATTCCGTTTTGCTTAATCTTGTTTTTCTTTCTTTTTAACGCCGGATTTGTGGGCGGTTAAGAAATGAAATAGCCACCACCGACATAGGCCATTCAAGCGGTGACTCTTGGACGACTCAACAAAAACTGCGTCGCGTACGGTAATGCCAGGGATGGTGTCGGCGCGACGCATCCCTTACCTTTCACAGATTTCGGCCGGACCAAAAATGGTAACGGCGCAATTTTTCAGGATTTGATCCTATATCGGCTGCAATACTGTGTGCTGCCCGCGGCTGTATATTGTCGCGTCATTCGTCCATCTCTTTGTGCGAGTGGAGATGTTTTGGTTTTAAAAATCGAAGTTGAACTGATAAAACTGACGCACGCGTGACACGTAATTTACCTCGGCTCGTGTGGGACTGGTGAGTTCGATCGGAGTTGCAAAAACTATACTCTCTATTTTTCCTAATCTCGCTGACTTCAAGGTGGCGAATAATTGTTTTTGTATGTTTGTACCACCGTAAATCTGCCAATAGTTTCAGCAAAGCAACAAACATTAACGGATGCGAAATCATGGGTGTATGGGGACTGCAATCACCATAACGCACTTACATCGTGTGAATAAAGGGCGGGGGGTTTCGCCCAAACACCCTTTTTAGACGACCTAAGCAGACCATCGCGCCTAAGCGGGGTCGTAAAAAGGGGGGAGAAGGGATGAAAAAACGTCAGCACACCCTTTTACCACCCACCGATATTCAGAAATCGTGTAAAAGCACGTGCTAAAAAGGGTGTTGCCTCGCTTACACCCCTGTCACGCGTTATAAGGGTGTATAAAATGTT
>JAZHYW010047172.1:0-10598 GCA_037355805.1 Ixodes ricinus
GGTGCCTACATCTCTGTCTGTCTCAGGGTGAAGACATCCATTGTTGCCCTGATTGTGCCAGCGCGGCGTGACGCTCTCGCGCACTCGGTGAGTGACTTGGGCGCTAAAATGGCGCTCCATGCATTAGCCAAAGCTACGCGCTCGAGCTGAGTGACACCGGATTGCGCGCGCCTCAAAAATGCATAAAAAAACGATTGGGCGTAAATAGGCCTCCTGCGCTGAAGCTTTGAGCAAACTGTAGCGCCCTCGTTTTGGGTAGTACAAGCTCACCTGATTGAGCCTCGCACTACTTATGGCACGTTGGTCGAGCTTTTTTAATTCTGCCTGGTGCTGAAGAACGAAAAACACCCTTGGACGCCAAAAATCGGCCAGACTGAACGCCGCAAGACAATCAAAAGTGCCAAATTCATGAGACTACCGCTAGGGTACGCGTCTCTTATCTCTGGGCGGTGACGTCGAAACACCTGTGTCGCGACGCTTCCATTTTTCTTTTTCTTTGTCATGTCTACTTTGGAACGCGTGAAACGGCATCTCATGGCTCGCGCTCTTAGCGTCTTAGCTTTGACGGCGTTCGGATTTTTGTTGTTTCTTTATACTTTCCTCGTGATCTCGCGCTCCGGACCAGAGCAGGCACGCTTCTGCATGCCTGACAGTTTGAGACGCTCAAGTTTGTACTACCCAAAACAAGGCCTAACAAGTCTCTTTTCGCAGCACCCCCTGGGCAACGCAGGAGGCCCATATGGCTGCAGATGTCACCACTCAAGCAAAAGCGCGCGTGTGTATGAAGAGCACTCTAGGTTGGACCAGAGCCGTATATTAGGAGAGTTTGGACAATAGGCGGAGCGAAGAGGCCGCCGCCAGCGCCGAAGATTCCCCCCACGCTTAGAGCGTAAACTAAATTTGTGACACAGCGTCGACCAATCAGGAGACCTCTACTCCATCTCACAAATGTCTGCAGTGAAGACAAAGGCACAGGCGCGTGAGCCTAGCTCAGCGAAACGCTTTTGTTTGCACGAGACCTCGTGCATAGGAGGCACTTTCCAAAGCCACGCGCTCGTGCCCACGCCTTTGTCTGCACTGCTAGAACAGCGTCCTGAGACTGGCTGAAAGAAAGCAGTGCAAAGGGTGGGGTGCGCGAGCGTCTTGAGACGCGGAGTCCCGCTCGGCACGGCTCAAATTATACTTCGTTTCACTTTATCGGCGAGCGAAGCCAAAGCTATGAGGCGCGAGACCAGCGTTTTTTGCATTTCTCCCCAGCTCGCGCGCTCGAGCAAAGCCTGAACGCACGGAGCTTCCGTGCTCGCGCTTCCAGTTTTGCCTTCGCTCGCACATAAGGTGAAACGAAGTATAGTCGTGTCACAAATTTAGAGCACACGACCACCGCTAGGGGCTGTTTCGCGGCCTGTGGTTGGCCCCGAGATGCTCGCCTATTCAAACCAATGTATGGCCAAACTCTCTCAATAAACGGCTCTGGGTTGGACACGATCGCTGCGCCACCGTTCGGTAGGGAACTCGGATGCTCGAGATTGAAGTCGGTTCCAGTGAACGCGATGGATCGGTTAGAGATGCGAGGATTCCCCACGCTGTATACGGGTCGTAAATGAGAAAGAGGAGGAGAAAAGAGAGCGCGTGGGGAGGCCAGAGCGCGGGGCTCTGACTGGAATGCCCAGAGGATAGAGGCGAAGCTATAGCTACCCTTGTCTCTATATTTGCTCTTCGAACAAGTTGGAACGCGAACGTCGAACGCTGGACGCCGGTGTTTGGCGTTCCAAAGAGTTCGAAGGTATAAGTAGAGACAAAGGCAGCTATAGCTTCGGCGTCTATCCACCGATCATTCCAGTCAGAGGTCCCCTGCGCGCTCTCTTTTCTCCTCCTCTCTCTCATTTACGACCCGCATGCATTCGAAAAGGCGTGAAATTCCTCACAGTCGTGCTCAGGTATAGCGGCACAAAAAACGACGACGGCCATACTATATATGATGACGAATTACGGAGCGCCGAGCTGCTGTCGCTGTGACACACGTTACGCGGTTGCGTAACTGCGCTCAGTTTGTAGTTCTGTATACCGAGCTTCCACTAAATATATACACGGGTCTCACCACCGGACAACGCTTTCCAGCAGTCTTTGATTTCAGACCCACCTGATTCGCTGATTGTGGAACGTTCTATGCTGGTGTCGTTTTCGATCCAATCTCGCTGACCACAGGCAAAAGTCGACAAAGACACGCCGCTTGCTTTTTTGCTTTATTCTTTTTTACTTTCTTTCAGGTTATTAGTGTGTCTTCGATGATGAATGTTTCGCATTCCACATCGTGCTTTGTTTACTGCAGTTATGTACCGCCTTGGCGAACCTCCGCCATTGAAACGCTTGCGTTTTGATCACTCAGAAACTTGTCCCTTGTATGTGAAATGACATATCAGACCTTGTTAACGTAGATATTTTATTGCCGCGACGTTTCTTTCGTTTGACGTGATCTATTCTCGACGAGTCAACGTATCAGCGTACCGATCCACTCCTTCACGAAGAAATGTAACCTAACAATAAGATTACAAAAAGAAACAAAAAGGAAAGAAAGACGAATTCGCTTGACGTGATGACGGGCGACGGAACAGTTCGTCCAAAACGTCCGGATCAGTCAGACCGACCCTGAATAGTTGCGGTTACGCTCAAGTACCCGCGCACGTTCTACACCCGGTCTCGGCTGGCGCAGTGTGCGGCGTGTGCCCGACCGCTCTGCCGGGTGCGGTACATATATCACGGGCGAAACCGATTTCGGCCCGGTTCGAGCGGGCCTTCGACGTTGCGCACCGACACTTTGGCGGGCGGCGGTTTTCGTGGGCGTAGAGATGCCGGAACCCGACGAGCCAGGTGCTTCCTCCGTTCGTTACCGCGCGAGACTGCGTGCTCTGCGCGGGGTGTTTAGCCCGCCAGGAAGGCGTTTCTCGTAACGAGGGTTGAATGCACGCAGCTGAATGTCGTGAAGAGAGGAGCAGCGCGGCACTGCACGCTGTGCGGGCGCCGTGATGTATGGGGCCTCCTCGGTGGCGATGCAGCCGCTCGCTGCAGCTCGCTCTCTCAGTGCCTGCGTGTGGCGGAGGGGTCTTCTTGGGCGCCAATGCACCCTAATTACACGCCCTGGCCCCTCTCCCTGGCTGGCTCCGCTGCACTTGCGCGCGGCTGACCCGTGGCCGGCGCTACTTGACGGCTGCTCAGCACGAGCTCTGCGTCCCCTCCCGCTGGGACTGGGCACATTTCGTGGCCAACTTTGGGGCCGATCCGAGTGTGAGCGCTTGGGCAACACGACGTAGATGGAAAGCCGTTGTGCCGAACTTTATGTGGCACGTACACCGAGGGAAAGCGCGGGGCACATCTTAGACACGAGTGCTACGTCAGCATTCGGCTGGAGCTCGTGTTCAGTCAGTGAGAACACGAGTTGGCCGAGCGATGACAGAGCCCTCGTGTTGCCCGAACCTACGTGTGACCCGTACCGGCCCCCAGATTGGGCACGATACGGATTTCTATCTGGGTGGTGTCGGCTTGAGTCGGTATACTGGTTTGATGCGTCACAGGACCCGCTATCTCCACCCCGTGCTGGTTTCATTTACTGTTTATTAGGTGCTAATAACTCATGGCGTGCTTTACGGCTTGTCCTGTAGCCTCCACGTGAACGGATCTGACGTTTGCTTGGACGATTTTGGCACGAAGGGTGCGTTTCGCATTTGTGGAACGCGATAACGGTTAGGGCAGCGGACTCAAATCTCACTGTATTTTCAGCGAGGTATAGACCCTATCTCGTGAATTTCGAGCCCACCACTATTAGAGGTTTGCGATGGGCGTCACGACGCAAAGACCCAACCGTGTCACCTCCTTTTCACCGCAGGACAGGTGTAATAATAAAAAAAAGGCGGAATTTTTTTACAAAATAATTATTGTTGTGTTTTTACGTTCCGCTAACTGCACAATAAACCGGCTCATGTCATAAGATGCCCAAAAAAGACACGAAAATACGCAGCGAGCGGAAAGAGCCGTATTGAATGCGTGATGGTGGGACCGGTGACGCGCAGCAATTTTCGTGACCGGCATGGAACGCCCCTTCACAGTTGAGCGAAGAGCGTTTGTTTTCTTCGGTGTTTGGTTATCATAACATTATGACGAGTGGATTAGCCCGTAAACATTACTGAATCGGTCAGAAAGTCAACGTGGACTGTTTTAAACTATCCTCTGTAATCACCGCAAGCAGCCACTTGGCGACCAGCCGCAACACGAAAACTCACCGCTATCGAACCCTCGTGATTGGGTTAGAACTCGGAGTAAAATGGGGCAGCAGAGACCTGCTACACGTGCTACCGACGCATGGCGCCACACGGTGGTGGCGTCGTGCGTCGGGTATTGAAGACGCTGCTGAATTGGGACTACACGGAGAAACGCGGGTTATACTGCGTTTCAGTTTAAGAAGAGTTTTTAGGGAACCGTGTTTGCACATCCGATACGGTGCGATGGGCGCTCCGGTACGAGAACTGCGCATGCGTTACCACAGAAGACTCGCGCATGCGCATTCGCACCGGAGGGCCCAACGTACCGTAATCGGATGTGCGAAAACGGTTCCCTGCATCCAGCCAATAGGAGTTTTAGGGAATCGGGTTCGCACATCCGATACGGTACGACGGGCCCTCCGGTACGAAGTGCGCATGCGCGAGTCTTCTGTGGTAACGCATGCGGAGTTCGTACCCGGAGCGCCCATCGTACCGTATCGGATGTGCAAGCACGGTTCCCTAAAAACTCTCTAGTGGGGAAGTCCGACCGGCAGCCGACGATACGATCCTCGGGAGCCAATCAAGCTGCACCAAAAGTGCGTCGTCACGGCGCTCGTCGTCTTTGTGAGTCTGCTTATAACCGGCTGAACCAATCACGCACAGAAAAAATCAAAGGATCATGCCGCATTCACTGTGGGCCGCAATTGGTGAATCAGGTGATATCGGAAACACACAGGGATAACGAAAGCCATGACCAAACACCTTTAGCGCTACTCGAATGGGGACTTTTAGCGAACCGTTACCGTGTTCCACGTATCGCACTCTACCGGATAGTAGTGTTGGCTGCTGTCAGAGTGGATTGTGAAAAAAAGCATAGCTGCAGTTTTCGTCGGCGGCCCGTTTCAATATTCCTGGAGTCATACTACACTGAAACCTCAAAACGAAAAAAACTAGAATATATTCAATACATTTCTGATGCACGCACAACGCACTTCTATACAACGGTTCTTTTCCTGTTTGTGCGAGCTGTAACTCTAAAAAAACACCAGTGGCATGTAGGTTAGAATCTCCTGCACAAATTATTCCTGAAGGAGGAAAAAAGTGAGAGCCTCCAACGAACTGTTGATGCAACTCGATGCGATTCGCGAGACATTGGGTTTTGTTTTTCATCAAAGGAAAATTGCATTTATAGTCCTTTTCTGCTTGCCTGCCAGATAGCGGATGATTTGTTTGTCTACCAACGCACACTTGGGGTCTCCACTGTTATACCTGTCCCCATTTTCTAACTATCGCCATTCGATGATAAGACACCGTTTCTAAACTGAATGTAGAGGGAGACTATGTAGGTAAAAGACGCCAGACATTTTACGCACTCTATTGAATACTGTGAGCTAACAGCATGTATTGCCGACCAAAAGTCGAGGTACTTGAAAAGATCCTGAATATCTCGTGATACCTTACTAACGCTATGCAGCTGAACTCTCTGTTGTTACTTATAGGGTCACAGATATATACAAAGTGTTTGATTGTAATTCAAACAGATAAAGAAAAAAGAAAAAAAGAAAACAAGGGTGACTGGTACACCGGGTACCATTTTCACTGCATGTGCATAGGGCTCGGCGGACACTATAAGGTCGGTGACGGGGTTAAGAGTTCAGGGAAAGCTCCTCCCACCTTTTTCCAGTGTAGCAGAGCGCACGGTGGAGAGAGCACCGTTCACTCTGCTACAGCGGAAAGAGGTGGGCGGAGCATCCACTTGACTCTTATAATATCACCTACTACTATAGGTGGGAGACACCTCATCGTCACCATCCATAGGCTAATTGACAGAATCACTTCATTAACTTTTAAATGGATGGTTTGATGGGTCACGTTGCAATTTCAGTAGTAACTGCCCCCTTTATGCGGCCAATACGAATTTCAACCATGTGCGAAAACACAAAACGTTTCGAGATGTTCATCGATCAGTTTTCTTTTTTTTGTGTGTGTGTGTGTTTTTTGTTATTTAATTTCGGATGTGTCCGCAGAAAGAGCGCCGGAAGTCCTGCCCACACAATGAGGCTTGGAAGAGTGACGCTGTCGTTTCAGTCCTGTCACCACTTTTCTCGGCCGCGCGTCCTTGCGGGACGCACCGACGGCACATTTCCAAGATAGCGACAGGTGTCCCGAAACGAGTACGTCAGTCTTCTACTGCGCATGTTTGTGGAGGGAACTCGCGGCACTCTATTTCGACATCGAGTTTCGTATACAGACAACTACCAATATCGAAAAACCTGATTGATGAATATCTTGCAACCAGTTAAACAATCGCCAAAACTTCAAATTGCTTTAGCCTTTAGTTGTACTTAACGTCAGCTACTGCAATTACAAGTTACAACATCACACTGGAAAGCGCTAATTCCAAGTTAAGTTAAACATTCCAGTAAAGTAGTGTAATTGAGAGAGCATAATAAACAGATCGGGAACGCGGTGTTTTAGTTCGTAACTTTGTTTTTGCTTCTCTTTTTTCCTCTCTTCATTTCGTTTGGGGCTCTATTTAACTAATCTTGGATTCTTCAATGCATAGGCTACTGTTTCCCCTGCGCGACTTGTTCGGTCTTAGGAGTTGTTCGAGCAAGTCTAGTTCTTAAACGTTGCCCCCATTCATTTTGAATTAAAGGGACCATGAGACGATACTGGGTTCACATTTTACTAACTGCGTACCGAGTAGTATTGGACACAAGAAAAAAGGCAAAGATGACAAGGAGCCACAAATGTGATTTCTGTTGTCAAGGTCGAAAAAAGAAATTGGTGGGAAATATATATATATATATTTCCACTCTCTGACTTAATCGTAATCTGCCTTGTTCCAAACGGTGCCGGGGCCATCACGGCCCAAATGCAACTCACGGACGGAATTCGAGCAAGCGTCACCGGACGGTTTGCGCTCGGCAACAATCAATCTATCGGCAAATTTTCGGGTACACGCTCGTGTCCAGTAATAGACCTTTCGCCCAAATTACCCAAGCACCAAGGTGGATCCTGGGATGATAGGTACACGCGCTGCACATGCTGGCCTTCTCTGTGTAAGAGATGGGAGGTAAACAACCGCAATAAGGCGTTGATAAACGCCCGTGCAGGCTGTCATATGTTTTATATTTTAGCGGCACAAAAATTTTGGATACACAAGCACCTGCGCAGGGCTTGTAGCTACTGTGTGATGCACGTTGAAGGCCCCAGGCTAGCCATCGGATACTGCACTTGTAGAATTCCTCATCTACAGCGTTTCCCGCTGTCTAAACAGGCAGATACCATTATTATTAGTGATTAAGCGCGCGCCCCAGGAGCGTTGCCGTGCCCCCGGCAGCCTGCGGAGACGCTATGCTGAAACCCTCTACAAGCACATGGTTCGAGCATGGTCAACAAACAGATGTGTCTGCGATAAACACAAGTGGCACAAGACAAAAAAAAGAAAAAGAGACAAACCCGACACCTTGTTTTAGCCGCGAGCTGAGATGGTTAACGCTGCTTAGCTTTTTTTTCTTTTAAGTTTTCACGTGGTGATAAATCTAACGATTCCTATTGTAGCATGAAACCTTTCATAGCCCCTCTCAGAGTGGAGTAGAAAATAGCAACACAAAACAATTCCTTACATATACTAGACACATTGAACACTGACGCATAAAACGGAACACGAGAAAGTAATATTATTAAAATAAAAGCGAAAAAAAAACCTAATGAGTTTCTTCATTTATAATGCTATTTTAAAAACAAGCTACAGCACAAACACAACCCAGCATGTGTTTGTTCCTTTTCGTGTGTTTCTGCCTCCGTTTTTTCTGCCGTTATGCTTTCCTTTTTGTGTTTTAATTCTCGAGCTACTAGCTTCTCTAAGAATCGCGCACTTATAATATTCCGAAACAACTCTCACTTTGCCATAGTTGCCGATCATAGCCTGATAAGTTGCTGCCTGATCGCTGCGGACCGGACTTTTCTGTTAGCTTTGTTATTCGTTTCCTTAATTTGCTAACGTTAACTAACCTCCCGGTTTGTTTTTTGTTTTGTTTTTTCTGAGAGGGGAGAGGGGGTTAAAGACTATTGAAAGCAGTCGCGCGTTTGCACCGAACGGCCGGTCGTTATGAGATTTTTCAAATATACACATTTTGTTTTTTATTCGAAAAGGTTTAGATGGGCGCGCTCCAACTGGTCTTTTTCGGCTTCGTTTCTCGGAGACAACGACTTTTACGTATTCTCTATACGGGGAAATTTTATCTTCCGCACCCCCCTCTCCGCTCTCTTTTCTATTTTTTTTTTCTTTTTCGGGTAGACCGCTGACTGCGTCGTTGTATTCCACTAGTGGCGCCAATATCTGACGAGACTATGAGGCCCGCGCTGGAAGGAAGTGAAGCGCCCTTAGCGGATCTCTAGCTGCGGGAGGTTAATCGCTTCCGCCATATTCCTGGCCTCCTCCTCCTCCTCATCCTCCCCCTTCGCCGCCGCCGTTGCTCATCGGGAGAGAAATATGAACGCTTTATCAAGAGCCGGGAGTCATCAACTGATTCACGCCACACGGGTCGCGCTTTCTTATTATGCAATATGCCGAGAGGGATGAACAGAAGACGATGTGCTCTGCCTTTCCTGGGCCTGATGCACTGGGGGCGCTCGAATGGCTCGTTAAGGAACGCCGTTAGAGGGAAAATAAAGCGCGAGGACTAAGCGCCGAGGGGGAAAAGGGGACTCTAGTGACTGGATGCAGTGGGAGGGATTCTCTGTACGTCGCTTCTCGAGGGGCGAGTAAGAAGCCACGACCTCGAAAAATAAACTGTCTGTACTTCGTTTTACCTTAAAAAAGCTAGCGAGAGAGAAGGACGTAACGCGAGCTGCATCGCTTTGAGATGTGTCTCAACTGCATGCACGGCAGGAGTGCCTGCTGAGGAGATGTATGATCGTGCGCGTTGGTGCGTAAAAAGTGTCTCAAATGGGCGAACTAAGCACGGACGGCGGAAGGGCAGACGCGCACCAAGAACTTGCACCAAGTTTTGAGCCGATTTCTTGCGAAGGTCGACAGAACACATATCCCAATAACCCGATGCCGACAAATAGACGTTGTGATTCTATATTTTGGTTTATAGACGGACGAAAAGTGAGTGTGCGGATCGTGTTTGAGCTCACTCTTCAACCGGCCGTTTCACACAGTTACATTCACTGACAGAATGAGGAACGGCAGATCGTGACTGTCCAAAACGCCCCGGTCTCCGGCACGCGCTCCGTGCCTTCCATCGTGCTTCGAGGCTTCCTTGTGCTTCACTGCACTCGTCGAACGCGTTCGAGTGCGAGAGCCAAACGCCGGCGCTCGGGTTCTGACGCGTTCGTCGAGTGCGGTGGAGACAACAGCCAGCTGTCGGTCTACCCTCTAATCGTTCCAATCAGAGGTCGGCGTTCTGACGTCCCCCTCTCGTCTCCTCCTCTCCCTCTCTTTCTCGGCGCATAGCAGGAGTCGTTGTTGCACGTGTGCTCTTCCTTTGTCCGTCTCTGAATTCGTGCTTTTCGAGATTTTTTAATTGCGCATCGAACCAAGTAGTTCAAGCGAAAGGTTTGATATACAGCCTCCAATACCAGTACTGCAGCTTCAGACCAGTGTTGTACACGTTCCTCAAAAAAGGAACGAAAGCTCGTTCCTCGTCCTCTGATTTTTGGAACGCGTTCCCGTTACAAGTTCCATCCGAGAGAAAGGAACTCGTTCCCGTTACAGTGTAAAAAATGGAACGTATCGTTACATACACGTTACATTTGTGTTTTGATAATTACCATGACTTGTTGGATCGAGCCAAGTTTTATTTTTTATCTATCCCATTAAATGGCAACACTACGAATTTGAATGCCGTTATGGAAGGGCACTAGTGGAAGAAAACAAGCGGAAGCAGAGTTTCATTTCTTAATATATTCACCTTTAAAAAACTCAGCTTTTAACCATATTCATGTTTCTGGTGGGCGATTCAGATGAGGGAAATGCACTGTTACCCGACATTGCACGAGCGTTTTACAACAACCTCACATGTTTCAAGCTAACAAAGTCCCGTGTTTGTACTTAACAACAGTTGCTTCTCGATGTGGCTGTGCGCAAGACGAACAAGTGAAGAGGGGGTAGGGCTTTCAGGAGGTTAGGCTTGAAAACTACAGGTCCTTCTTCGTGAAGGTTGGATTCATTGTTCAGTTGAAGGTGGGGGACAAGGGGAAAAGAAAGAACGGTAAATTTTTTGTGTATGTTTTAAGTGACCAATGTTCGGGATACAAGGGTGCGTTCCATGTCTGGCAACCTGATATTTTGTTGTAACTGACGTCTCTTTGCAGAAGCAGCCCACATGC
>JAZHYW010047173.1:0-17916 GCA_037355805.1 Ixodes ricinus
AGTGTCACTTAGTAACAGAGTTTGTGTCGTTAGCTTTCAGCTATAGAATTGTATTTTCGAAGAGCCCCATAGGAAGTCTACGCCGGAGGAGGGTTCGCGAAGTAATAGTACAGAGTCATCAAGTTTTGGACGTGCTGTTTCTGTGATTCAAAGTCGTAAACCAGGACTGTTTCGACTGTGCCAGCACAGAACCCAGATCTGTGCGGATGATTGAAACCTATGGTTGGAGGCAGGTTGAGAACCCAGTAGATGCTTTGCCTGGAGCGCGAGCTTTTTCCCTTTGATGCCGCTTCCTCGTACATTCAGCCGAAGCACGGTGGAAGGCAACGACCCCTGCCACCATGTACTTTTTTGGATGGTTCAGAACCAGGCCCTGTGACGCTTCGAGTGGAACTTCTGCAAAAAGGTTTTGTGCGATTCTACACTGCGTGTGGACAAGCGCAATAAATACATTCTTAAAGTGTGATTAAAAAATATATAATATTTTCACCATTTGCTCGTTTACAAATTTAATTCGATGAGAGACAAAGCGACAATCGAAAAGTCGTTTCCAATTGTCAAAGCGTTTCGGAATTTGTCAACGCAGTTCTGAAGAGCGCTTCACCGCGCGAAGGATGGAAGACTGGATAACCAACCGAAAGCTTTTGAGCATCGAAATTCGAATCCCTTGCTTAGGCGCGTGATTATTGCGCTTCACATAGTTTCCTGAATTTAGAAATTTGGAAATAAATAGCTGAAACCATCAGCGTATACTGCATAGTGCTCGCACGGTGCCTCTTGAATGTGTTTCTGCTATTTTGCTGAGCATAACATTGTTTATAGAACATCTTAAACTTCACACACGGTGATACACCGCGTTTGAATTATAAATGCGTACAGATGGGCTCAACGAAGGAATATTTTTTTAATGTTTGTCAACGTACAAGATGCTATTGCCTGCATTGGAAAGCATGCTTGAAAATAATGAATCAAGTAAACTTCCGGCACCATTCGTCACCCGCTAGTGCTTTGAAGTTTGAACAGAGTATTAAACTGCATGGGTAAGTAGTATGCGACTTTAATATTTTAACATGATTATATTTACATGATGTACCTCATTTATGCGAATTATATAGAAAGCGGAAGATCTGCAGATAGGTTCGTATATATATCTGTGCGTATGCATGATATAGACTTATCATGTCACCTCCATGCAGCGAATAGGCCGTGAAAAAGCGTCGAATTTCGCCCGCAGAGGTGCTCGTTGCGTGCGCGGCGTCAAAAGAGTGGATGTTGATGCTGCGCGCAAAGTACGAGCCGATGGGTGAAGTTCGACAGCTGTGCGCCGCATATTCGCTCCTCCACGGAGTCCAGCCATAAGTCGACGAGCGCGCTGCCTTCTCGAGCGGTCAGCAAAAAGCGCTCTAGAGATCCACGCAGTATTTTTTTCATTGCGTGCATGAACAGGACAACTACATTATGTACAGTGACACTGCTACAGGACCGCAAAATTACTGAGTGATTTTCAGCAACTCGATATGCGACCAGTCGTTGGAACAACTCGACTTACTGCTTGCAAAGATGCCAGGAGACAAGGGAGGTGACCTCGGAGTTAGAGAGGTAGCTGGCATAGTACAAGTAGAACCGAAAACAAAAAGGCGATTGTGTGGCGGGTGGTGGTATAACTTTGGGGTAGTGTACAACAAACAGGCGTAAGAGTGACGCTCTGAGGGATTACGTAAAATGAGAATGTGGTGTCTGTATTATAGGCTTGTTGCGGCTTAAGGTTCCGGCCCCGAATTCAAGGAAATAAATAGAATTACTATAGGCCTCTTAATATAAACATATAATTTCTATGACGTCACAAAAAAACACGTCTGATAGGGCCATATTTAAAAAAGCCACCTAAAAGAAATTAACACCGTTTAACGCCTAATGCATCGTGGCGCCTTTGGAATTAGACAAAGCATTTTCTTTAAAGGCGCAGCCTTTTTTGCAGTTTTTTTTTTATGTTGTCGCGGACACTAGTTCGACTCAGCAGTATAGCAATTCACTAATGCTAAGCGAGCCGCTAATTTGAAGCGGTCGTATTACACGCTTGTGTAAACTGCTGGCCTTACAGTGTACCACCTATGAGAATACAAATCATTATGAAATGTATTGCGTCGTTATTACTTTCACGTCCAAGTTTGTTAAAGTCTTACACGTCTGATAACTAGGGCCTAGAAACAAAAGCTTTAGGCTATTTGGTTCCTTGAAGTAGATGATGTGATATCGGTTTGAACAGAGTTTGCGCCTAAATGCTATGCCCGTTGCAAAATGACTTCATTGGAGAAAGGGTAAACACAATGGTCAGTTGGGAGGCATCTTCTTGAATACAAGGTAACATGCTTGCTACAAGGTGTGGAGTCGGTTTTCTTCTTATTACTTATATTGCAAACAAGTACAATACTCAATGAATCTATAAGCGTATATATGCATCGAAACTTTGTGCATTTAAACGAAAACAAGAAAATTAATTATTCGGGTCCTTTGAAGTGACGTCATGTTTGCATAAGGTCGATCAGCGCATTTTCTATGCCCTTTTCGTATTTTAAACCGCTGTGATTTGACGCAATAGTCAACCTCAGTGTGCGAGCGCCAGCACAATTATTCTATTCCCGGGAAAAAAAAATGGATATAGCAAGGTTGTTCTGAACTTTCGTGACGGCACTTTTGAACGATCGATTAACAACACAACACAATAAATAAATATTGGTGTTCTTTTGTTTTTTTTAGTAGAAAGGCTTTTATTATTAGTGCCGCCAATACATGACATCCCTCAAAAGTGATCGCGATAGAAAAATGTTGTGGTCTCATGAATACATTTATGGCAACACGCTCGGAATTTTTATAATGCTGCATCGTACATTTTCGAAACATAAGAAACAAAATAACAAACAAGACGCCACTTTCGCTTCTCAAGATTATACTATCCTTTTTTTTCCCTAATTGTGCCAAATAATTTTAAATCCCAATAGTTCGGGATGATGTATCAATACTCACCTTCCCATTAACTCTTCAATTATATGTTCTAAGGTTAATCCGGTGGCTGTTTTTTCCTTGTTTATAAATTGACTGATACACAGATTTTTATGACTCAAACACGGTTAACCGAAGAAAGTCTTCTTGTTTTTTTCGGGCTTGAAAGCGATCCATCTTTCCTTCAAGAAGACAAGTCGCTGATCCCTTCCAAAATCGTCTCCGTGACCTTCCTTCGACACGGGAACGAACAATAAGTCCGTGACGCGGATGCTGCGAGCTCCAGGCATGCAGAGGCACGAGGTTAACGAGAGCAAAGAGAGGAAAGGGAAGCGCGTGTCTCAAACGGCCATACCGTGCCCTGTCGCGCCGACACGCCCGAGCACGGAGAGAAGATTCGCCTTGTCTAATTTGTACACCGTCTCCGGTTCCTCGGAGAAAGTGCCGGCATTTGGGTCACCTCCTGGGAAGACTTCCTGAAGACCCCACAACGATTTCTTCACCCCCTTCTCCGCAGCACGACTCTCTATTTCGGAGGCCTCAGGCCGTATGGTGATCCTCCCTCTCTCAGTTACCATGGGGCATCCAGTTTATGCGAGAGTGCCGCAATCGTGTAAATTTACATTCGACGGGAATGAGCTGCCGTACTGTCTTGTTTATGGGACTCTGACCCGACCCCAGCTGATCCTTGAAATGGGGAGCTGTTTGTTGACACTTCTCGCAGCGTCCAGAAAAGCTTCGCTGTATGTTCTGTGCGTGGCAATAATTTTGAGATGCACGAAACGACTAAAATGTTTAGTATATCTCTCGCAAAGGTAATAAAGAGATAAAGGCGGGGCCTCTTTACAGTGCACCTCTATGAATATAGTTGACGAAATGCTTCGTTAACCTCCGAGTTTTTATTCTTGTCAGCGGACGGAAGCGAGAACGACGATGAGTGATAGAGATGATGGAAAGACGGAGAGGTTTGGTGGGCGAGGATAATTAATTTTCTGCAGAGGAGATGCGTTAACCTGAATCATAGGTTAGCAACAACAAATTTATCATTATTAAAATAAATAAAGGAATCGTTACGTTTTTGTTCACACGTGAAGAACTACAAGTACAGAGCCTAGTCCGACAAGGCGTTGGATTTATGTAAGTCACGCCCACAATTAACTTCGTCGCTTCCTAAGTGTCTCGCGCTCAGCTTGCGGCAATATATTTTTCAGCCCAGATGTACAGCGCTCGCATGCATTGGGAATTGATAATAACTCTCATAATTCTTAATAAATACTTTTTTTTTACTTCGCGATTTGGTTGATTGTAGACAGAGCGCCATGGAACAAGGCGAAGAGTTAGTGTGGTAAATGCCCGAAATGGACGTGGCTTATTTACGTTCGCGCTTCTTGCTTTCTTCTTTGGCGTTCTTATCGAGTAATGCCGCAATTTGATCGGTTCTGGAGCGATAATAGTGAGTTTTAGAATAGCATACGAAAAAAGCTTTGCGTACGCAAATAAATAGCGTCGTCTCCATTGCGCATCCGCGGAGCCCAAACTGCGTCTTGTATATTGGCGCGTGGCGACAACGCGCATGCGCAGTGTGGAGCACGCAACGCAAACGCATTGCGCTTGCGTTTGCTCCTATACGCAACCACTAAAACTCTCGAACAAGACACTCGGGACTGGTCACGCGCCCAGCGTTTTTGAGGCACTCAGTCTACGAAGAAAAGAACACGAAAGTCCAGTCATCTTGCGAAGGCATTTCCCACAAACGATCTGGACAGAATTTTTTTGTTACTTTTTTTCCTTTCTGTTTTAATTATCGCATTCCGACGCCTTCAAGAGGTTTCAAGGTTGCACTTGGAGAAGCCGTCGATTCCTCTTTATTTTAAAGTTATTCCTCCGCGTCTGGAAGCTGAGAAACTAGTTTTTCTTTTTCCTTTTTCTTCTGACCCAGAAAAGAAGCAAAAAGTTACACGACAGTGCCGCACTTCCTCCAGTGCAGGTCCCGCGGAGGGTCGACGGGGCAGCTCATTTCTTTGGTGGGAACCGTATCTACATTAGCGGAACCTTGTTGTTCGATTGCTGGCGGTTGGGACATAGTACATTCTTTCGCGATCCTTTTCTTTTTTTTTTTTTTTCATGTAACGGTCGGAAGACTTTGTATGTTACATAAGAAGTCTTCTTTTCTCGTTCAAGACAAAAAGGTGTTAATCGTAGTCGTGTAGTCAGAAAATAGTTTATACTGGTTAGTCTGGTCACCTTGATTTCAACAAGAATGATACTGGAGGCTTGTTGCCTGCGAAACTTCATTGGCGACACTTTACAGCCTGTTTGGAAAATCCAAACCGGACTGGTTCTAACAAGATCAAGCCGACTTCAGTGAATATTAATTTCCAGGAAAATGGAATTCGCAAGTTGCCGTGTGGACGTGCGGGACGATTTCAATTATACGGTTCTTTTCGTGTACCGCTATTAGTACATCAAGATGTGTGTTTTACTCATTGCTCCTAGACGGAATAGGTCACCGAAGAATCGATTGCCTCTAAGCATCTTCGCTTTAATAGTACTTTTGTTTGCGGTATTTATTTATTTATTTATTATTTACCCTCAAGGCCCGACGGCATAATAGAGGGAAGCGGATTACATTTCATAAGATAGTACAACATTGTGCAGTTATTAGTATCGACAAAGAAGAGGCTTTTAATCGTATACAATAATAGCTAAGCTGTTCTTGAAAAGATTGTGATCTTCGATGGCTCCACTCATCTGATGTGCGTGGGAAAAAGGACTGAAAAAAAGCGTTAGTTTTGAAGAGTGGAATCTCAACCTTAAGAGCATGATCCAACTTGAATGAGTTATACGGGGAGGTAAAATAAAATCGTGGCGCAGATATGGGTGATGAAAGAGCATGTGAAATAGACATAGTCGAAATAATTTACGGCGAGATGCTAGGGTTTCTAGGTTGAGGCTAGATTTCATTGAGCTTATACTGGCAGTTCTGTTATAGTTAGATTGGATAAAACGAACTGAATTATTTTGAACCATTTCATTTGTAAGGATCCCTCAAGGATGAAGCATATTCAAGTTTTGAACTGATTAGAGTTTTATTTAACAAACGTTTTAAGGACGAAGGGCTTTTGAGGAGTTACTTCGGATGTATCCAAGCATTCTGTTAGTGTTGTTAATAACGTACGAGATGTGAGCGGTCCAAGTGAGATCGGCTGTAATGTGAATACCAATTTGGTATGTCGGTAATTGATGGTAAGTCGGTAACTGTGTTCATTAGTTCATGAAGTTTGACACAGCAACGATGGCCTGGTCTTTTTGAAATTGAACAAGCATATTCCCACAGAAAGTGTGCTGATATATTTTCTGTTTTTTTTTTCTTCTTTCACTACCTAATCTATGTTAAATTTGAATTAATCTACAAGGAAAAAGTAAGACATGTGTCCGGCCAGGGGAATTTAGTCTTCAGGCCTCGTGTCTTCTCAATCTATTAGTGGCAATGGCATGGTGCCATTTAAAGATTACTACTATCTTGGTGTGCTTTAAGACATCCGTGTGGCCGGTTCACCTTTCTTCGTTATATACAAGAAAATGTTAAATAATAAAATAATGACAAACACGCACGAGGTATTCGAAGACGTAGTTTGTGTTTGTTTTCTCGATATATTTTTTTGAGGGTCACTGTAAACTTTTTTATTAGCTCGCCTGAGTTTAGAAACTGTGTTCGCTGTTTCTGCAGCGATAAGTGTGCAGTTGTCGCTACGCCAGAGACATTACCTTCATATTTAGATCACGTGTAGTAAACACGTAATACGCAATACGTCACCTAGGTAATGTTCGGCTGTTGCACAGACAGGATATACATATAGCGAGGAAACCATCATACCGTTTAGCAGTGCATTAATTTAAACGCCATGCAGAAGAGTATTCTTGTTAGAATTGTGAGTATGCAGTATCGAACGTTCAAAGTTATTTTGAATGTAAAGCTTACGATACAACCAGTTTTGGGGGTTTTGTTTAATGAGGCGTACGTATCGAGGAAAAGTAGAAGATACATGTTAGATTACCGGTCCCCGCAATTTGTCGGTATTATACATACTATATGTAGTTGAGACTGAAAGATGGTCTGACATTTATTAGGTGAGGAAGAATGCTCTGACTTTTTAGAAGATAGGTTGTCTTTATTTTCACTTGACTGATCCACTTGCTATGCGGAGGGCAAGTTCGTCTGCTTCTTGCACAGGGGTTGCGATGATGTCAGAACGACAAGAGTTCTTATTGGCTGATTGAAAAATAGTGGGTAGACCTCAAGGCATTTAGCATTGAGGTCTACCCACTCATCCTTCGATATCAAAGCCAATCAGAGCTCGGCGTCGTTCTGACGTCACCGCTACTCCTGCGCAGGAAGCAGACGACTTGCGCTCCGCATAGTGTTGACATATGTTGCGTAGTGGGTGAGGTTCTGAATATTCACATGCTATATAATACATCTTTCTATGCCGTTTTATTTGTTTCGCTCGCTCAGATTCAGCTCTTGACAGCAGATATATAATAACAACAGGTGATGATTGTCGTAGGCTCTTTGGTTATCAAATAAAATAAAATATCGACGGGTGTTGACACTGAGGATGCTGTAACGCAGTGGCTCCTTTACTTAATTTCGCCCAATGAATATTCTTCCTTTCATACACCCACATGCTTTTAAATCATGTACACCAATTTATGTATATTACTAACGGATGATGATTATCATACTCCATTTGGTTATAAAATAAAATAAAATATGGGCGGGTGTTGACGCTCTCGATTTTGTAGCGCAGTTACTCTTTTACTTAATTTTGTCCAGAGGATATTCTTTCTTTCACACACCCACATGTTTTTAAACCATGTACAATAATTTATATTGCAATGCATTTTGCAATATAAAGACGACAGGCGTGATTACCGTTAGTTCTTTTGTAAAGAAACCGCGAGTAGGCTCTTTCACCTTCGACGTTTAATAGCACGAATAACAATCCCCACATTTGCGCATAGGGAACAGGTTTTCGCTCCTCTCTTTGTCGGTGCGTGCGTGAGCCCATGTTAGACTCGGGCAGGCAGCGGTTGTTTTCAAGAGCTCTCGGCAAGCGAGACTCATCCAACTCCGCAGCAGCCTTGATAACTTGCTAATCCTGGGGCCATCCTCGAATTCTCTGGACGGGGTCCTTGGCAGGTTCTCAATAGACGAACTTTCTTCGGGCTGCGTGGTTTCTTTTTCTTCTACTCGGTTAGCTACAGATGCGACAAGGTCGAACGCTTGTTCCCTTGCTGCGCGGGACTATAGGATATGTGCGAGAGGTTCGGGACGTGCGAAAGGCGGAGATACGAGCGTGGGATAATTGAAAACGGTTGTACATCGCGTGTCGTCCCTCTCTCCTGACGCTTGGGGGTGCCTGCAGCGTCAGAAGGGGAACCGACGATTCATCATGAGGCGCACTGATAACGGGAGTTGGCAAAGCTAAAATGTCGAAACGCTTCGTTTTACGAAAGAAGTGGTAATAAGAACCGCGAGATACGCGTATCAAAGATGCGTTGCATGTACAAGAGCTAGGTAATGCCATAACGGGAAAAGAATAGTCATCGGTGCAGAACGTCCGAAAGGTGCTTTCTGAAAATGGTCGCGCCTCTACACCTCTGCAGAGAAATCCGAGAGCATATCATTGCCATCTACGAGAAACGTTATGAAGGCATTTGGCACGTAAACAATGCGCATGCAAAGCAACATTAAGCGCTTTGTGTTCCAGTGCACGTTTGGGGTCTGGATATTTCATGGGTTTCGTGAACCTCTAGGAAACCTCGTAAAAAAAGCTGTAATTTGCTCTTAATATTCTCTGCAAATGATAGCGGGCAGTATTTTTTTAAATTTTAATAGACCACATCTGTACAAGGAGGTACTAAGATGTACTAAGAAGATCCATCTTCCAACGTAATACGGAAGTTAATAAAAATAAATTATAAGGGTCATGTTGCGGTTTCTAGTTCTTATTACTAAGATCTTGCGTCGATATTTCTCATTAAGAGCTCATTATTCTGGTAGAGAAATGACGACTGCCTTGCTGTTTGTAGCCCATTGTTTGCGCTTTTTGTTGTATGCATGTGTTCCAAGAAAAATGGGAGTGAGGCGGGTGTAACCTTATACGCCGGTCAGGTGTTCCAAAATGCGTCGTTGGCGCATTGGAACGCAAGGAGGAACAGACCAATCAAAAAGTAACACAGAGAACGCTCAGGGAACGTGCGACGACGAGGCAGCCAAACGCGCGCCGTCATTGGTCGAGGTCGGGGGAAACAAAAGCACGTGGACGCGTTTAGAGGGTGAACAAACGCACGATCGAACTTGCACGCCGTATAGAATTTCTGTTACAGATTATTCCTAATTTCCAGCAGAACACAGAAAATTTAGTTTTGAAGGACTCACATCATGCAGAGGTTCAATGTGTTGCATGGACGAACATAATATCAGGTACGCGAGAATCGAGGTAACGATGAGCCCGAAAGGTGACATATGCAGGCTCCCTCCATATATGCGCTGAGATGGACATTAAGAAATACACGTATTGCAGATTCTGGATCAGCGTTCTCTCATCCAGAATAATCTAATGAGAGAACATAGAAGACTCAACCTTCAAGGCATACGTCTAATTAGTGTTTTGACTTGAGAGAATACGCGAGCTTCACGCGAAGACGGTACGGATCTAGTTTCGTGTAATATATAGTCTCAAATGGCATCAGAGTTCAGACATCACTCCCTTCTTTCTTGTGTATCCCTGCACGCGCGTTCCTGCATGTAGTGCAAAAGCACGCACTAACTGTACCTGGACGTCCGTCGTGCCACGCGGCACCACAGGCCGGAGCCAGTGCTCCACCAATGGCTTCTTCCCGCACGAGAGTCAGTGCGACGGCTACTACGAGTGCAGAAACGGCACAGTCATCCAGGGACTCTGCCCCGATGGCTTGGTCTTCAACGACGATGCCGGCCACAAGTACCTTCGCTGTGACCTGCCCTTCAGCGTCAACTGCGAGAACCGTCCCTACCTGCGTAAGTGCCTCGGACTCCTGGCCGTCGCCGATGAACAATTCCCCAAGACCCACTGCCACCCCTGAATTCTCAGCGCGGATTCTTTGGTCTGCTGAACTAACATTCCCTTCATCTTCTGCCCCGTGCAAGAAGGCTTCGTGGCGGGACGCTTTTCCTCGCTCTCCGCAACCTTGATGCTGCTTTGTCTGCTTCCGGAGTCCTTCTCTGACGTCGCTTGCTTGATCCCCAGGACAGGTTCCGGAGACGCAGCAAGAGTCATTTATGCCGAAGAAGCAGTTGCCTAGTTGTGCACGGTGAAAGTTGAGCTTATTCTTGTAAAGAGAATAGGGTGTATCGTGGTTTTGGGGGGACAGGATGTCTAGGAAATGTATACTCTTGCGTACAAACGTCCCAGAGGTCGGATCACTGCAACTATACCTTTGGTGTGCAGTTGTATGGTTGTTCGCGGAGCAAGCAAGCTGGTTAAACTTTAATTAATATCTATATGTCCACCGGATTTATCCTTCAAGAATAGTAGACACGCTTTCTTTTGAATAACTGTTGTCGCAGCTGTGTGCTCAGTCATCAGCCATCTGAAAAATGAAACATGTTTGTGCATAAAAACGTAAAAGCCACGCACAGCTCACGAAGATAACAAAAACTTGCTACACTTCAGAAAATTCGCTATTCTTTTTATTAACTTCGAAACGCAAGCCGATTTGTAGTCACTCCCTCACCTGTCTTCAGACCATAATAATTGTGTTGTTTTTATTTTATTAAAACATCGTTGTGATTTACAACCACTATTACAGGACATATAACGCGTCAAAATGATATTACTATACAAAAGCTAGCATACTTCTGTTTTGCAGAAGCTAACATGGATATTTTATCATTCTAACACGTGTACTCATACAATGAATTGTCAACACGCAGTATCCAAGCGGTTAAAATTGTATTTTTGCAAGGTTAATACCTAAAAATATATAAAACACGTTAGTTTTTTTAAATTTTCAGTGTTACAAAGCATAGAAATCAAATGCGATGGTATTGATATTGTCAATGACAACCCAAAAACGCAGAGTGTGGCGATTCCCGACCATCTTATTATCGTTCTTTAGTAAGTGAAATCGCAGCATTAACCGATGAAGAAGCCAAAAAAATGAATCAAGAAGCAAAAAAAAAAGAACAACAACAATAACGAGAATCGTAATAATTTACACTTTGCGTCAGTGACAATAGTTGCACATTTCCTCAAAGACTGCAGTCGTTCCCTGTTTCCAAGTAGACATTTCGACTCCGTCGTATGACTTGGAAATGTTAACGCCACTCAAACGCTGATGGAAGTAGTGTTGGTAGAGAAGCTGACGCCGCGTATAATTTTCAATTACGTAAAAGGACTCTTGAGAATCGCTCATAGTTTTAGCCTTTGCAAACCAAAACACTATATACTTTGCCATTTCTAGGGCGGTAGAAGCAAGTTGGCTTTACAAAAACAACCACGCAAAAGAAGTCAAGAAATTAGGGAAACAATGCCGATAAGGGCACCGAGGTGTCTTGCCGATCAGCGGCAGGAAACAGACGACACATAAGCCAAAACCGTTAGCCAAACCAGCATCCTCCCGTCGTAATGTGCAGTCGCAACAAAATAAAGCGATTATTAATGGTCTTCCTGGATTATTTGCTCACACGAACTCATCTCTGTGACGTGCACGGCGCGGTGGTGGCGCGTCGGTCGCACTTCCGCAGTACAATTACATCACTCAAGAAGATTGACCCACGCGGGGCAACGACCAACAAACTTTGAATGCATGCCATCCTTGAACCACGCTTAGTGAAAGGTACGCTTTGCAAAGACGCCCACAGGCGTCCGCAACGCTGCTGTAGGCGCTGATGGCGGGCGTACCGACGAAAGAACGTGGGCGTTAACTGTGCCGCTTTCGCCGCCGATTCTGGTTCGCAGAGCCTGCCCAGGCCGTGGGCAACTGTCCCCGTCGCTGGGGCATGTACGCCGACCCGAGCGACTGCGGCAAGTTCGTCAACTGCGTAGGGGGCAAGGGCCACAAGTTCGACTGCCCGGAAGGTCTGGCCTTCAACGACCAGCGTGGCATCTGCGACTGGCCCGACCTTGTCGAGCGCTGTGACGCCGAAGGTACGTCGTCGAGGCTGTTCGCGGAACCTCGCGCTGATATTCTTATATAAATAGAAATGGAGAATATAAACGATGTTTCTGAGAGTTTGGCAGCCTTACAAGTTTATAAAAATGTTTTCCCCGACATTTTTGTTTTGTTTTTTGTTTAGATTACCATTGACGGGGAAGATTTCAAAATTATGTTGTGTGTGTGTGTGTGGGGGGGGGCGAAGATCAGTGAAACCTTTGGGGACTTGTAGCTTCGTATAATCGCCAAAGACAGTGTTTCACTGGCTTCGTTGATTGATTGAGTTGGCGATGGAGGGAATGTACGGAAATTAGCTTTAACCTAATACCCTATAAGACGACTTGAATACGGGGTGGTACACGGTCAGGGTACACGATCTTCGAAGTTTATAAAGGAATATTGGGTCTCTCTCTGGGGGTGTGCATGTGTCTGCTTTCCTTGGGGTACTTCAAATACTCCCTTGCGCTACCAGCGCTACAATCCAATGGAGACAATCAAGCTGGGCCAAAAGCGCCAGGAAAGCGCGAAAAATACGTCGTGACACTGTATCTCTAGTCACACGGTGTATTTGTGCTTGTTTTGCAACTAGCTCTTGGCTTCGCTCGCACTTCAGAGGAAAAAGAGTATAGCGTTCCTGAATGTTATACATTCCATGCGCCAAACCACTGATCTGACGCCATGGCTCCAGCAAGTCAAGATGTGTTGTGCAAGACTATACAGCGAGGACGACATGCGTGATCCCATTTCACAGCTCTGTATTGCCAGCGAGGTTTTCCCACGCCGTCCGCATATTCATCGAGCTTCTTGTTGCGCAGCCTACCTGGGATTCCAGTGTCCCGAGGCCACGTCGTACGACCTGCAGGACTTCGCCAACCCCCCGTACCCTCACCCGCGGGACTGCGCCAAGCACTTCGTGTGCGTGGCCAGCTACTACGGCAAGAGGCTGCCCCGCCTGCTGTCCTGCGACTACGGCCTGGTCTTCAACCCCACGACAAGGACCTGCGACGATCCCATCAACGTGCACGGCTGGTGCGTATAGATATTATCGCGCGGATTCACACATCGGGGCGGTTCTGTTCGAGGATGGTTCATATTCTTAATTTGACAAAGCGGGGATTTTCGTTGCTGTACCGAAAACAGACTAAGTGACAATCATCGGCTTCAGTCAAGCGAATGGCGTTTGGCGTTGAGTGCGGAAAAGTATATCCGTGAGAGAGCAAGCAAAGCATGGATGACGTCGTGAAGACGCTTCATAAATTATCACTTTATCATGTGTATATGCGCGCTAATCACTAATCAGTAATCATATATGGGTGTCTCTTCTCGGTCCGTCTGAGTAGGGCAGAGTGTCGAACCGGAACCGAACCGAACCGAAAACCGGAACCGAACCGTTTTTTTAGCCGAATCGGAACTGAACCGAACCGAAATCTTCGCCGCTATCTTGGAGCTGAACCGGAACTGAACAAAAAAAATTAACGGTAACCAGTTCAAAACGGTTCACGGTATTCTTTTTTTTTTTGCTAGTATCACAAAACAAATTTTTGAGAATAAAAAATTGGCAACTGTATTAAAATTGGCAACTGTATAAAAAATTGGCAACTGATCAAATCGTCATATACAAAATTTTAATGTATCGGAAATTCTGGGTTCTCGTGGCGCTTTTGTATTGGCACTGTGATTAGTTATGTGTCACGTGGCGTCAAGACATGCTGTCAAGTGATGTCACGTCACGTGGCCTCGTGACGTCACGTGACAAAGTCACGTGAGTCACTGCGTCGACTTGATATAAATTGAGAGCGTGATCGCTAGATTCATTTGCGTTATTGACAACGTGACGTTACATGACATCACGACTTCGCACCGCGAGTCACGTGACACCGTGACGTACTCGATTGTCATGAGCCCGACTCGAGTGCTCGCGTTCATGACAATCAGCATCGCAAAACATTCGAATAATGGCTGGTGTTTAATCAAAAATCAGAGCAACCGAACTCTCACGATGTCGGAAGCTCGGCCCATGCCCCATGCTTTGCCAGCCCCAGCGCATGACTATGAACACTGACGGTATATAATTAGCGTCAGATCACGTGGCCGCTTGTTCTAATTGCGAGTTGAGGAGGGGAAAGCTGCTTCTTTTCTTTATTTTTTCTGCGTCTGCCATTGTGCGGAGAGGAAAACTAATAGACGTTTTTGCAAGTCATCAACCTCGGGGATTAGTTCTCAGCGGTATCTTGTGGAAGTACCAACATTTTTGCACGTTCCTTTTTGCATGTACATATGTGCATGTAAATTGGGCCGTGCAACAATTTTCGTTGAGGCACCCAAACATGTTTTCGTTGTTGCTGAATTTCGTCATAAAGCTATCCCCGGTAATAGAAGTATTGAAAGGACTAAACGTGACTTATCAATCCGACTGTACATAGCAGTACAAGGTTGTGCGGGAGAGATACCTGAAAAGAAAGATCCTAGTGGCCTCAGAGGGACAGTCGAACGTTGGCAGCTGCTCTAGGCCTCACAGGATTGTCGCTCTCAAGCTCTTCCCCAAGCTTTGACCACCTCCGTATTTCGTTTAAAGCTCACAGTTTTTGGGTGCTAAATAAAAGAAATGGAGGATTGCAGTTAAAAAGTGACACAAATACAATTGTCGATTTAACGAACCCAAATGGAGGAGGGAGTCCCTCAGGAATAAAAAAGTATCCTCGAGGAGCAACGAAAAAAGAAAGGGGGGGGGGTAGTTTTAACAACCTATGCTGTGTTGTAAAGGTTCCTCTGCAGCGCATCTTTGGCACATACCAAAAACCGTGGACCCGGAATCTACTTTTTAAAGACATTTTTGCCAGAAAGTGCTTTTTTGTGGTACCAGACGCTCACGCCGCTCCTCGTGACGCTGCATCAAGCAAAAATAATGTCTCTCAAATCCATGGCTTGAACGAACCGCGGACCTTCTGCAGCGTGCATTTTGCACCACAGGATTTGTTTTTTCTCACCAATAACAAACCGCGTGCAAACCTAGTTAAACGTCACGTGTGTCACATGTCACGTGCAAAACATGTTAAATAATACAATTTTCTGGTGAAATGCGATGCTCGCACTTGTAGCAAAAGTAGGTGTCCAAATTGTAAAGTTGTTTTGTATATGCAGTAGTCTCGCATTATTATACGGCAACCCAATAAAATGTTAAAGCGCATGACTAATAAAGCACAAAATTGCAAAGTGAGGGACCAAGACAAGTGTATTGTGTACAGTGTACAGTATTTCGCGAAGTTTCGAGTTTATATGCAAGCTGATGCCCTAATGTGATTTATGTTGTGATCGTAAGAATCTTCGTCTGTCCTTCTCGCTATTTATTAGGGCTGGGCACTTAATCGATTAACATACAGATTAATCGAATAACGCTTTAATGGCGATTAATTTTTTCAACCGAATTATTCGGTTAAATTTTTCCAGAAAAAAAAAAGAAAACGTAAAAATTCAACGCTTTCACCACGCGGACGTGGACGAGTGCACATGTATGAAAGTAAACTTTAGGTGAAATTTTGACATAAAGTAAGTTGTGGGGGCGAGATTTGTAACTAGTGGAGAAGGTCATACGTATTCCATCCACTTCAACCCCGTGCGAATGTCCGTTTAGCGCAGCAGAAACTTTTGTGAACAATCAATGGAGTGGGCCACGAATGTCCAAATGTAGGTCTTTGACAGCTGATCTTCAACCCGAAAACATTTCACTGTAAGCGCGGCAACGCTCAAACGCTTGTAATGCAGTACACGTTTTTTCTTTTATCTATATAATTAGAATGGACGCTTTGAAGTATAATACTATTCTTGCTTTCTTTTATTTCCAGTGAGAACTACTACGGAGTACGCGAAGAACCTGTCGACCAGCGCCAGACTCTGCGACGTCAGGGATAGACCCCCGTTGAAATCTGAAGTCCATGGTTCCGTGTACAATATCTTCGTTTCCCAGTAAAATCTCACCTGTTCCGTCCACATTCAATGCTTCTTTCTTTCTTCCAGTTAAGTTCGCTCTAGATAAATTAATATGTTTCATGGCTGCAAAGTTTCTAATCTTTAAAAAGAACGTATTCTTTATCAAACGAGACTCCGTTCATTCAAAGATAATTACGTTTCCACTAGTGCAATCTAAGAACCAACCCAGATAATTTCCTCTCTTCCAGTGTCCATTTTTGTCACAAAATAAATAAAGGAATGGTGTAGGTTTCTTAGCTGTGTTTCAGCGAAGACTAACAAAATTATAAAAATAGGGTAATTGAGAATAAATAAAAACAAAATACTCTCGGGAACAAGCTGGTAGAGAAAGCAGACGTCAGGAATTGCAGAAAACGTACTAATTGACTAACTAACTAATGGTTCCAATTAGAAACTTGCTGAGCGTCATCGAAAATGCCTAAATCGGTCAATTGTAGGAAGACTTAAAGGAAGTGTGAAGCGCGGTTGGTCTAGTGAATATAATTCGACCTCACGATAAGTCGAATTATTTACTTCTTTAAAAATTAGCTTCTTAATTAGGAAAAATAAACATACGGTTCCACTTAGAAACTTGCTAAGTGGCATCGAAAATTGCTAAATCAGTTAGTTTTAAAAAAGACTCGAACCGCGTTGGAAGCGTGGGGGTGCGCTAAAGTATATAAAACTCCGGCAACAATTGCGCAAAACAGGTGATGTAAAAACGCGATAATCTTATCATTCACGTTTTATTCTTCATTGTGTCTTCCTCTGTTATAGTGAGCATAAGATAATATGACTTGTATAAAACAAACAAACCGTGTTTATGCCAATAGCTTCGTGGAATCGATAGAAGTACAATTATATTAGGGCGATTTCCTCTCAAATTGTGCAGGAAAAAAAAGAAGAAAAAAGCATGTCTCAAAAACGTATGAAAAAAATTATGTTGTGAAAATTTCTCAATAGAACGGAACTGAAAACCGTTTTTGCGTCATATTTCTAGTTCTCGAGTTTTTGACTTCTAAAGGACCAAAGGCAGATCTTGGGATTAGATCGATTGTCACAGGTGGCGTATTTTGTAGCTTCGCCAAACTCAGATACCTTATGCCCAACAAAGAGACTTTTTCATGCTCACTTAAGGCTGCGGTCCCACGGCGGCCATCTTGAACAAGGCGTTAGTTCAACCAATAGATGGCGACACGCACCCGTGGGGTGGCCGAAACATTGGTTCACGGTGGGATGGCTCGAGCACCATCACGTTCCCCTCGTGGCCTTGCTCGCGCCGCTGCCAGCTGTGCTCAGCTGGCTCAATAGCGTGGCCCAGCAAACGAATGTATGCGAGAATTTCAGGCTTTGTATAAATTGTTCTCTGATATAGGGAGATGCGGTTCAGCGGTTGTCACGGGCTTTCGCAATAAATCTTACCAAGAAGGAATCAATTGTTGATTGACGTGTCAATACTCTTTCAATGAAAACTTTCTGCAGGGATGCACGCTCAGTAGACTCAATCTTCCAAGACATCAGTGGAAGCGGACGTCAAGTAAACTGCTTCGCAATTTACGGTACTTACCTCACCATTATAATGACGACCGAAAAGTGACATAACGAAATATTGTGTTTCATGGGATCCGGAAGATTTTGTAAAGGTTGTTACATTATAGTTCCCAGAAAACAAACGCCGTTGCAATATTTTCGAAAGTACCGATATAATGTTGTAAGTACAGCTTCGGAGGAGTATGATGAAAACCA
>JAZHYW010047174.1:0-12353 GCA_037355805.1 Ixodes ricinus
TTGCGTTTGTTATTTTATTTTGTAAAGATGTTCTCCTCATTTCCCTTCTTCGTTCCTTTCGTTTTCTCCTCATCTTTACCGATACATTCTTTTCTTTTTACTTCAAAAAGCAAACCTTTCGAAGTGTCACAGCTATGTCCGCCTGTACGCTCGAGCATCTTGAGCGCTGGTCAAAGCTGTGCACGCGAACTGCTCACGTCTTTCAAAATGCCACGGAAACTTGTTCACGAGTATTGGTGACTCCAGTGAAACCGACGGCACCTAGTGGCAAGAACAGAAAGCTGTGGCGGCAGGTTATTCGCTCACCAGCCTTTTCGAGTGAATGATACATTCACAGCGCGCGGTGGTTTACGGACAAAGCCGTGAAAGTAGGTTCGAAAACACGTTATAAAAATCACCAGTAACATGGCAACGAGATTGTCACCTGCGCCAAGCAAGCCAATTGTGTTCGTGTTTTTTGGTGTATGTTTATACAGCCTGAAGTTAGTCTCCCTCAAAGGGCGACTTGTCTTTCAGGTGTAGATGAGCAATTTAGCCAGTGCAGGGCAACTGCTATCCTGGGGACCTTTAACGTGCATCACGCAGTAGTGATGCACGACCGCATGCCGGTACGGTGCTCTATTTAGGTCTATAAAAAAACTAAAGAACACATGTTGCAGGTTAAGAAAATCAGGACAAGCTCCTCCTCGAAGCCCTTCGCCCTTTCCACATAGCAGAACGAACGCCGGAGAGGAGGTGAAACTGGGCATGGATGGACTCGCCTTTTCTCCAGCGTTCGCTTTGCTACGTGGAAAGGGTGAAGGGCTTTGCGGGAAGAGCTTGTCCTGTTTTCCTTAACCTGCAAACAACCATAGCACTCTTCGTTCACGCATGTATGCATGCTTACGAAGAGCCACGCTGTTTCTGTTTCGCGCTCTAACATCGCACAAGCATATTAATTATGAGGATAGTGAAAGATTATCTAAAATCGCGCAAAGCGTACCAAGCTCTTCTTTGATTTAAAGGAATTCTGAATCGAAACTTAAAATATACCTCTCACGTTAAGAAATAAGTTAGACACGATCAACCCTATGTACTAATGACAATCGCACGCTTGTTTCTTGAACGGATGGCTATATTTTTCGTTCCAAAGGGCCGATTCCAGCGAGCGCTCGAAGATCAGCCATCGGAGAGCGCGATGCACCCCTGGAGACGTGACGTCAACTGACCCAGCACGGACAAAGCTGCTTGGGGGCTGGCGTGGGTATGAGCTCCGCCACTCAGCGTTGTCAACGTGTTACAACGTGCCCTTTTAGTAGCCCCTCCCCGCTCCCCGCAGGAGTTAGATAGACCGGGAGAGAAGGGAAATCTGGTTGGACAGGGCTCGCGCGCTCGCAGCTTGCCGCCGTACTTTCCGCGGAGCGGCGCTGCTTTTAAGGCCAGAGTGACGTAACGACATTCGGTATATTTATCTTAAATAATGTTTTGGTGTCTTTTTGAGCATAAAATCGGTGTCTCCGTGGTGTGGCCAGAACGTGGTTGACGTTTAGACAATTATATAGGCGCTAGAATTCCATTGCAGTATCCCTTTAAAGAAATGACATTTCTATAAGGGTAGAAGAAATAATCATCTCTTGATCGAAAGTTTTTATTCTTGCTTTATCTTTTAGGAGAGTGGGACTGTGATAGTGTTCAAGGAATCCTGAAAGCTCCGATTAGAGGTTAAGTACAGCCGTAACGCTGAGTCTCAATGAAAGCCTGGAGTTTATGTACTTCAATGTTTGGAGCAAGCATATGGCGCTCTGACGGGTGCTTTCAATGTGTGACCAGATGTATCATTCATGCAAAGATACTTGGAACTTTCCGGATACTTTCCGAAATTCAGTGCCATCTATTTACTGAAATATCAGTCTAGCTTTTCGCAGGCTAATTTTTATATATCTAATTGTTCCTTCAGGATCAGAAGGCATTGCAGAAAGTGAGAGCAGACAAAAAAATTGACAATAACAAAATTTAAATTGCAGGTTAGGCTCAATTAAGAAGAGTATTATTATTAATGTCACTTCAAAAAAGCTCGGAGTCCGTGATGGTGGAAATCGTACCTGGAATGCAGTTCCTGTCTTGGCATGTATGGGGGACGAAATATGAATAAAACGTTGTCGTCATCGAACTTGCATGGGAGGTCAACCTTGTGCTGATGATCGGAACGAGAGGAAACATGATCAGGGAGGAGGGGGGAGGGGGGGGTTCACCATTTGGTCGCGTAGAATATAATTATGAAACTAAATTTTATGAAATAAACAAAGGCGAGTGACTTTTTGGCGGAAGGAAGAAACGGGCAATGACAGGGTACTTCTCATGCTGGTGACGCTTACAGTGCAGTGGTAGTTCCAATAGCATATTTGGGGGGGGGGGGGGCGACCGCCCTCCTCCTTATAAACCCCAAGGTAACCTTTTATGAAAAAAAAATTTATTTACACTAGCCAGAAGTTTAGCTTTTAATAACAACAGATATAGGTAAAAAAAAAAAAAGAAGGTCTGGGCAACGTTACGGCCGTAACGCCATTTCTCAACAGACTCTCCTTCACCAACTGAATGTCTCTCTCCCCCCCCTTCCAAGACTGGCCCATAAATCAGCCCTGGATAGTTGGTGAGAATAAAACGAGTAGATATGTTTTGGATGGCTTCCAATGCAAGATTAAGAGTGGCTTGTCCGGGATCCCAGGCAGAAGATGCATATTCTAACTTTCGACGAATTAGGGTTTTATAAATGATCACCTTGAGTGGAACAGGTGCAAAAGAAATTTACGTTTGATTGAACCTCACATGCGATTAGCGTTGCGGCTATGTACCGAATATGGGTTTTTCATGAAAGGTTAGAAGTTATGTACACTCCGAGATATTCGTACAAAGATACCAACTCTAGGTGGGCTTGATTGAGGAAGTAATGATGATAGTCGTGAGACTGGCGAGACACACGCAAGTGTATATCTCTATCATGATCATCTTGCGTCTCGCGGTAAATAACACAATCGTCAGCGAACAGACATATAGATGAGAAAATATTTGTTGGAAGGTCGTTAATATAGATTAAAGAAGGCAAGTGGGCCCAAAACACATCCTTGGGAAACCCCGGAAGCAACAAGAGCAGAAGACGAGTTACTATTATTGACAGTATAACAAATTGGGACCGATGGGATAGAAAAGATTGAATCCATGAAAGAACGTTAGCGTCCGTTGAGCTTTAGTGAACGTTTGTGAAGCGAGAGCGTTAAGCGAGAGACATTTATCGAACTATATTCTTACCGCCAATGGCGGTAAGAACGTAGCAGTTATTGCGCGCACGTCCACGGCAGACAGTAATCTGTATTTTGTTTTTTTTTGGTTCTTTTATTTCAGACACAGGGTCACAAGAAGAAAGGACAAAAAGGCAAATAGCCTAGACTCTGCCTGACGAGACCCAGTCCCCTCAGTACACTGCATCAGCAGTCAATAAAAAAAAAACAACTACAAAACATCGGCAAAAAAGAAAACATCGGCAAGAAACAGCAGTGCAATATCATTGGTACCATTACCTCCACAAGGATGAAAACAAGACGTCATATTTTATACAGTAGCTAAAATTCGCTAGTACGAGTCCCTTCCAAAGTCTTTTTTCTTTTCTTTTTTTATGGTGACAATGAAACTATTTGTGTGTGCGAAGGGATCACCTGAGCAAGGACCTCGATAAACTTTATCGCGCCCAGGTACTTGGTGGGCGAGTGTGTGCCAACTGATACATTGGGCACGTGTCCAAAATGAACATTGACATACAGTAATCGCTTGTATCCAATTTGTGTGTCGCATTGTGCAAACGTCTAAAAACGTTAGTACTGCTCAGGAAGCCAAGGCAAACGGGCGTATTCTAAGAATTTGCAGGTCTTTTGCTGACTGCTTCAGTGAACGCCTTCAACTACTTAGTCACCATTCAGAAAGCCGCCATTAATTAGCATGTCACAGATGTTTTCCACGATGATAGCGGTCGAGGTGGCCAGACTAAGTTTCAAGAAATTCCTTTAATAATAATTGTAACAATAATGATAATCAGAATTTCACGTTGGGTTGTGCATTCGTTAACATGAGGATAGTGTATTGTAGTTAGGGTTTGAATTATGTCACAGCGTTGCTCTTCTTTTTTTTATGTTGCTGAATTTCTGTAAAACTTTTTCCACACGGCAAAATCTCATGTACTTTTATTGAAGGAGATTAGAGCTAGTCAGCTAGCCATCATAATTACGAGTTGGCGCGCGCAACAAACTGCGCCAGAAGTGGCCTGCTGCTTATATCAACCGATCTGATCCTGTCGTTCTATGGAAATGACATTAGATTTTACCGTGTGGAAGGGCTATTAGTCTACTAGATAAGTGCCTTTTTTCTATCCAAATAATGCAACATTTTTGGGGTCAGACATTTTTGTGCGCCTCAAGTACAAAGCTTTTTAAGCAAAATGATAATAATGTTGCGTAAACGCGTCATGCTATACCAGGAGGTCCTGAAATATTCTTATCGTGACAGTCCCGTAACAAATTAGTCGGCCTTTAAAAATATGGCTGAGATGATGGCTTACAAACTGCTGCGTAACAACGCGTAGGTCTTATTTCATTATTGCTAGTCTATTGATGTGAATTCTCGAATAGAAGGAAAACACGCGTTCTATATGATTTGACTGTTATTTCAAGAGTAATAAATATAATGAGTGACTGGACATCTGCCTTAAATATAAATTAATATTATTTACTAATTGTCCTCTTTTTTGCAAAGGGATGATGCGAAGATTCTTCTCAAAAGCAATACTTGATTTCAAGTAAGGTTAGCATATCCACAGTAAATGAACAAATTATCACTATTATGTCTGAACAGCTGTTCGCTCTACTCTTTAACCCACCAAGAATAGACTCAAAAACTTTCGGTTGAAGCTGGGGTATAAAAACGAAATTCAGCATCCCAAATGTCTTTCCTAAAGAAGAATCATTTGTATTTTGGTTACCACCGGCCGCAAAGCTATATATGCGAGATGGGCCTAATCATGCAAATCATTTCGCTTCGCCGTGTACAGCGATAAAGGTGCCGAGACAAATTGAGCTCTCTTCCTGTCGTATTTGCTCTCGTACACGCCAAAAGAAAACCGGTTGGGAAAACCGTCAAGCATCTTTCGACGCGAAGGAACGACGGTGAGTGTGTATCTAGCCTCGACAAGATGTAGACATGTCTGAGAGGCCTTACGCCTGACCTCAAACTGCGTCCATGTCGTCTGTATATTTTTCCAGGCAACGTTGCTACGGGGCCACGCAACCAGGTAGTGAGTCTGAGGACACAAATTCGGAACCGTGTTAGTGCAACCTAAATATCAACATACATCTTTATTATACATTTTATCCACTCTCTTTTTCTTTTGGACCGTCGACAAATAGATGAGTGGATGATAGAGTTGTCAATTATTTATACATTAAAATAAACCTTCGTTCAAAACAAACAAAAAATTTCTGAACCACCGAACACTCGGAGTACCGGAATTTACCAAGCTCCACGTTCTTGTCACCACCTGTCACCAGCATAAAAGTATGGCATCAAATTTGTCTTAAGTTATTTTCCAGCACGAAGTTTTTAGCGTCTATAGAAGCGTCAGGCCATTACAGGCTTATAAAGGGTTAAAAAGATGAATATTAAGTCAGTTAATGCATGCAGTATATCGGTTTAAAGTGAATAATGCTTCTAGACAAGGTAAATAAGCGATTTAGCCCTATAGCAAAGTCGGCTCGTTTTGAATGTTCAATCAGACAGCTTTGTTTTCGTTTTCATGTAACCATTGGAACCACGTTGTGGCACATTGCAGTGCGCTGTCTAGAACTAAGAACGACAGGGGACGGAGTCCCAATTCTTTTCACAATCATTGGGCCTTCAATAACGCCATGGCGAAATTTTTTTTTAAAGAAGAACCAGGAACCGATTATGAAATCATGGGGTGACGAACATATATTCAGCAATATATACGCATGCAAGCCGCCATTCATATGATGCTGGTCACGTGTTGGTGTATATACCAACACGCGCCGACAAGTCGCGTGCTGATCTATACAACACGCTACTCCGACGACACGTCTCTGTGGTGGCGCTGTTATCAGCACGGCGCTAAGGCCCCTGCACGGCGCTTGCGCATGACACCACACCATATATATATATATATATATATATATATATATATATATATATATATATATATATATATATATGGTGAAGCAGGCAGAAAATGCATATTCTAACTTTCGACGGATTAGGGTTTTATAAATGATCACTTTGAGCGGAACAGGTGCAAAAGAAAATTTACGTTTGATTGAACCTAACATGCGATTAGCGTTGCAGTTATGTACCGAATATGGGTTTTTCATGAAAGGTTAGAAGTTATGTGCACTCCGAGATATTCGTCTCTAAAAACGCAGTAGCCACAAACCGCAAGTCCGTCGGATATTTTGTTCTCGACTTACGAATTTTAAAAGAGGCCGCGGCGGAAAGCAGTGTTTTTCACATCCGTCGTGGGTCGGATGTTTCGCTCGATCTCCCGTCGTGGATTTTCAGTCCACATTATATTAACTTTTTTCAAGCACTCTGTGGGCACAGGTAAAAGGCTCTAATACCATGGAATAATTTTAGGCGTTTTGCTTTTTTTCTGTAAAAATGTCAAAAACGCCCCCTCGGTCAATTGTTGACAAACTTTGACAATTAAATACTGGCGATCTACTTGGGTTACATCAATATTTTTTACGTCTATGGAGAGCCCAAAACACGTTCTTTATAGATATTATAAAATGATTTACCTGTATTAAATAGCCTTTGCGGGACGTTTACGTTAATGTTATGCGAAAACCAAAAAGTACCAATTTTAAAATCGATTTTCTCAAAAAAACATTTTTTATTTTTTTATTTTTTGTTAAAATGTAGATATGATAGTTGTCTACTCGAAAAGCAGGTCGAGAAAGTGTATATTTTGTTTGTATGTTTTATATTTAAGCATCAATATCGTACAAAAACGTGTTTTTACGGCTCGAAACGGACTTGCGAATTGCGCGTCTTCACAAACTTGGAAATATTTTTGACTTTTTTCAACGCACCCACATAAAAATGAAATACAGTAGTTCCACCCTGTTATATTTATTGATCATTTAAATTTTATTATAGGCGGCAAGCTACATTGGAGCAGTTCAAAAGAGAAGCAACTCTTCTTAACTGACCAGCAGGCGTCGTAAATTTTTAATGTATAGAAATCGGCAGACGTCGTATTGATTCGGGGCCTTCATTGGCCTATATGAACGTCCCGCCCTTTCGGAACCAGCAGATGACCACGACCTTTCGCGCTCGTTGTGTTATCGTTGTGTTAGATAGGACGGCCCGTGACAGTAAAGCGAGCAGCTCACCCTGTGTCACGAGGAGTGAAATGGTACGAATGTGTCGTTGACGCGGCGAACAGTGACGGCCACCCAGGAGTAGTCAGTCAGTCAGACTATTGCAGAAGGGAAAGCAAAGTGACTGTTGCCCGGGAGGATGAGAACACCATGGCCTTACAATATCGACGGTCAACAACAGTTCTGCCTGCCAAAACAACGCCGCGTGCGAGCTAAAACCGGCGGCGCGGGACGAAAATCGCGCACGCACACGAAGATGGGCCGGTTTCGTTAGGGATGTGGGAAAATTTTGAAACCAGCCATCTGTGCACGCGTGAAACGATACCGCGTATTTGCCCAAGCTTCGAACGCCCTATCCTAGAAATGGCCGTGCTCTGCAAAGTGGTTGTCCTGTGCTTGTCCTCCGTGTTTTATTCTCTCAATTTTATGTACTCTATCTCCCTCCGCGGAAATCCGATAGCACCGAAGGGTTATCTCTTTTGGAAACAGAAAAGCCCGGAGACTAGCATCAAAAACGAGCGTGTTGGTAAATATACTTGTGTCTATTCTGCCCGGAGACTAGTTGGGTCGAAGTCAGCCTCCTTGGCAACTAGAACCGTTTGTGAAGAGTGGTCTTCTCCCGAGATAAAAAGTTAGCGCCGGCTGACGTGTTTTTTTTTTTTTTAAGGGAAGGGTTAAAGAAAAAGTTTGAGTAACTGCATGCAGTAACTACCTCGAAAGCTCCTCTCCCGATATGAAGCTCGAGGCATGTTATGTCTCGGTTACCCTCTCGCGCACCGCTGCTCGAAACTATTCTTCACTTTGTTCCGCACAGCCACGACGGATGTGCGGAACAGAGTGAAGAATAGATTCGAGCATCATCTGGACGCCATCATCCTGCCAGGCTTCAGTGTCATGGGACTGGACTCGGCGTCGGTCAGTTAAGACTTTTTTTAATTTTATTTCGTGTGTGTTTCTTCGCCCCGCTGAACTTTGTTTCTCGGGTGCGGTTCTGCTGAACTTTTTTTTATGTTTCGTTACTAACTGTTTGTTAGCATTGTTTACTTGTTGGGTTTATTTCTTCATGGCGTAGCGGCCTGACGGTGCTGTAGAGAGCGTGTTCGCACGCATTTGGTTGTGTCCCGTTTAGGGAATGCCCGGAGGAGTTGGTTTTGTTCTTGCCGTGTGCGGCTGAGTTTTTCTGTCTTAATTCACTTTTTTTTCCTTTACGTGTCGTTGACTTCTTTGTCTGACCAGGCGTGGACCTATCGCCTTGCCACGGCTCGAACCTAAATCTTTGATTTTTTTACCGCAATTTTCGTTAAGATCGGAGTTGGGTAATTTTATTCTTATTTATTTATTTTTATTCCCTACCCTTCTCCGTGACAATCTCTCCGTGTGTTTCGGATCGTTTCTGTGTCATCACTTTTGTGTATTACGGAAGTGAAAGGATATTCCCTAATGATCTGTGCGATGTGCGGTGAACAAACCCTAGCGTTTGGTTTCGGAAAGAATTGTATATAATAGATCAATGACGTGGTGACTTTTCATGTCTTAGTAATATGACAGCTAATAGCTAGTCATGCTAGTTTACAGTGAAAGTTTTATCAATCGAAAAAATACAACGTCTGTGCCTCTTCGATATTGAAGGTCTACTAGGCCTGCTGATTTGATTAGATATGTTTCTCGTGGTTTCCCGCTCTTTTCAAAACATAAATAACTATTCAATACCACAAAATGCGTTTATAATTGATTACAAAACGCAGACAAAAATTCAAGAAAACTTTTTTTACAATTCATAGAAGCGCACGTTTTTTTTTTGTCTGACTTAGGTCTTGCAAAACGAAGACGTCTTTTTCCGATATTGAGGCTTAAATATAGAACATACAAACAAAATATACACTTTCTCGACTTGCTTTTCGAGTAGACAACTATCATATCTACATTTTAACAAAAAATAAAAAAAATAAAAAATGGGTTTTTTGAGAAAATCGATCTTAAAATTGGTACTTTTTGGTTTTCGCATAACATTAACGTAAACGTCCCGCAAAGGCTATTTAATACAGGTAAATTATTTTATAATATCTATAAAGAGCGTGTTTTGGGCTCTCCATAGACATAAAAAATATTGATGTAAATATTGATTTCAACATTGACATACTTGTGAACAGTATTATGAAAATGCTCACGATAGTTAATTCTAATGGTTGCATTAATGCATTTTCAACACCAACACGAATAACTACTGTTCTGAAACAAGCTGTTGGTGTTCATAACCAACTGTCATGCTTATAAGTTTCATAGTGGTGTCATAGCTATGACAACGATCATCTTCCAATATTCCTTTGTGTAGAGATGTTTCCTCGAAAAATACTAAGAAATCTAAACTATATTTTCAAAATATAACGAAAGATAATCTAGACACGCTTTCGACAATGTACTCATGCATACTGGTTGGAATGATATATTTAGAAAAAAACAGCGCGAATCAGGCTTACGATAAGTTCATGGAGCTCTTTTGTGCCTATATATTAATCATTTTCCATCAAAGCCTTTGAAGGTGCCAAGAAGGTGCTCGCAAACCATGGGTAACACGGAATTATTGTTTAAAATTAAAGAAAAAGTGCACTGTATAACCGTTTTTTGAAAAGAGAGCCAGAAAAGCACTTAAGATTTTCAAACCTTTCGAAATAGCCTAACAAAAGAACTACGAACCACAAGGGCGCACTATTACTCCGCCCTGTTTCAAGCATCTGAAGGGTGTTCAGAAGTAATGTGAGAAACCTAAACTTGGTGCTACTGAAACCGCTCGCAGAACGCTATTGAGAAGCTGATTATAGATGGCGTAACGTTGACTGGCAGTCCTTTGTAAACGCGTTTAATGATTTTGTTAACCAAGGCAATATTGCTGTCGGCGGCAATCCATGTAAATATATTAATGAAAGCAACGTAAGTTCTGTATTCCTTGAGCTGGTTGTTCCCCAGGAATGCTATCTCCTAACAATGCTATTAAAAAGCAGTAGTATGTACTGACGCTGACAATATTCGAATCACGGCCAGTTCAAATATGTCATAGATCTTCTCGCTCCACCACTAACACGTATTTTTAATCTTGCTATTGAGACGAATGTGCTTCCAAACGAATGCAATTAACTAACGTATCAGTGATACATAAAAATGGCGCAACAAATGACATAGGCAATTATCGCCTATTTCTATTTTACCTGTCTTTTCTAAGGTTTTCGAAAAATATTGCATAACCGATTAAACTCATTTTCTGATAGGCATGGCCTGCTAAACGCCACTCAATTCGGCTTTAGAAAACATCTTTCCATGAAACGGCGCTTTTAGTACAGAAGGAATTTATTTTGGAAAACTTTGAGAAGTAAAGCTGTTTTAGGATGTTATAGATTTCACCAAAACCTTCGATTGTTTAAACCTAGTACTACAAAAACTTAGGGACGTATGGTTTTCGCGGTCGTGCGCTGACACTATTGAGTTCATACTTCACAACATAGACACCAATATGTGCATTTAAATGGTTTTCTTCGCTTGAGTCAAACCAATTACTTCCGGTGTTCCCCAGGGTAGTATATAGGTCGCTCTATTCAACATGTATGCATGAATGACTAGATTCATATAAATAGAAAGCAGAAACTTGTTAGTATATGCCTGACGATACAAGCTTATCTTTTTCTGCCGGCATAGACTTACTTATCAGTCTTTCAAATAAAACATTATCACAATTAAATTCCATGGGCAAGTGAAAACTCGCTGCAAAGAATAACACGAGCAAAACGAAAGCCGTTATATTTCGTCCTAAAAATAAACAAGTCTCGTACAATACTAGCCTTATCTTAAATGCGTTACCTATTCGAAATTGTGTGTTCTTTTAAAACACTCGGCGTTATTTTTTGAAAACATGTTGTGGGACTCCCACGTAAATCACGTCATCAGTAAGTTATCTTGCATCATCCAGGTTGGATTCATCAATCATCCTTCTATTCGCAATTTCTGTACGACTGCTGATACCACTTCCCTTTCTCATACTCATGAATTATTATACTACCTCGGTATGGGGCACGACCAGTCAACAAATTTAGGTACGACTGTTTTACTTCAAAGAAAATAATCAAATTATAACAACTCTCGTATGACTCTCATTCTTACCGACTTGTTGACACGACACGCTTTGACGTTAATGCCACTGCACAAAATTTATATAATTACAGGTTGCGCGTTAGTTGTACAAAACGAAGAAAAAAATTCTCGCTTTTTAGCTGAACTTTCAGCACTGTTTCTCAGAAATATTCAGGGGCGTATCCCACTCGTCACACTGAGTGAAGCTGAAGGATGAGTCCCACTACAGAACAAATTATGGTAAACAAATGCTCAAACACACCTGTTTCCTCCAGCCCGGCAGCGATGTGAGTTGGACATATTATTTCATCATGTGCTTAATTTCTGTACTATTCACTTTTCAAGGTAATCCATATGAGCAAGAACTGTCAAACCTTTCTTATTTCGTTCTTCATTTCCCTTCCCTGTTTATATAGCCTTTATTGTTGTTCTTGCTGCCGTCTGTTTTTGCCTCTGCTTGAAAGGGGCGGAGCTCACGTCAAGCTGCTCCTTTGCACGCTTTTCCTCCGGCCTCCCCTTCATCATTGATGAAAATAAACTATTATTATTATATTGTTATATTAAGTAGATCGCATAGTGACTTGATTGTCAAAGTTTCGTCAACAATTGACCGAGGGGGCGTTTTTGGCTTTTTTACGAAAAAGCAAAACGCCTACAATTATTTCATGGTATTAGAGCCTTTTATAACCACAGAGTACTTGAAGAGAAAAAGTTAATATATAACTGGACTGAAAATCCACGACGAAGAAAGTCAAACAACATCAGGCGACGGAAGGCTTTGCTGCATGGCCTGTCTTTTTAAGTCATGGTCGTCAATAC
>JAZHYW010047175.1:0-12308 GCA_037355805.1 Ixodes ricinus
TTGAAGGGGTGCAATCATGAAGAGGAGCGGCGACGTGGAGAACGTGGAAAAGCAATATGGTGACGCACGGCCCCTTGGCACAGGGGTCCAAGAAAGTGTCAAGACCACACCTGGCTGACAGGCGAGCTGGTACGGAATCCAGTAACGCTATGTGTGTTATATCTCTGTAGAGAAGTGCGCGAGACAAAGAGAATGAAACTTTTATGGACTGGGTTGCAAGTGATGTGCGGGAGTTCGAACAAGAGAAGGATGTGCTCATCATGTGTGATTTTAACCGCGATAATCATGAGCTTAAAGGGGCCCTGCAGTCATATTTAAGCGTCTACTTTTTTGCGGTTTCCACGTCGCTTGGGGTTCGGGCAAGCCAGCGGGCACGGAGAGTAACTAAATATCAGTGCGTCATATTTCAAACGGACGACGCGGAAACCTCCTCCACCGACGGGGGCGAACCGCGGTACCGAAAGCGCACGAAATGTGGCGTCTTAGGTCCTGGCCTTACTACTGGTCAGAGCCGCTAAAAGCTTCTTTTAGTCGAAATAGAAAATATAAGTGGGGCGAACCGTTTCAATTATTTATGAAAATAGTTTTTGTTCAGTATTTTGGATCAGAAAAGAAACAAATGCGGTTTATAAAGTCCGGAAACCAGAAATGACCCGTCGACATACTCGCCACCAAAGCGGTAAAAAGGCGGCGCATACTAGAAAGGAATAGTGGGATCAGGCTCCGACGAGCGGCGAGCGTAGAAAGGTCCCGGATGTACGCGGCGGCGCTGCGATCGTTTACGGACTCGAGGATCCGACCGGTTCCGAGCGTTCCGAAGGCCTTCGGCGCAAGTTTGGCTTCCTGTATTGGCCGTTTCGCGGTATGGCAGCACGAAGTGGCTCCCGTTCTGAACTGATATTTACCCCGTGTTTGCTGTCGTTTGTGGCCAATGAAGTGTCATGCTGAATTAGTGTTTAATCGCGCAGCAAAAGCAAAGCGAGCCGCCCTGGCTGCCCGCTTCATACAGCCTATCCAGAACATGCTTTAGTGGCGCCTTCTCGAGCCGTCGACACGAAGTGCGGCAGCCGTGAGCGCTCGCAGAGCTCACTACCTCTCCTCTAGTTCACAGCCACTCAAGCAACCAAGGACGTCATGAAGGAGGTTATTTTTTTGCTTGTTTTTGTAATTGCAATTTTCCTATAACTTTTAAACTAACGCGAAATTCGAGAAACTAGAGGTTTATACGTTCACCGCGCTCAGGCTCGGTGTAAATTAAAAACCAGTAAAAAAGCCGCTTACAACTCCCTGTAACGCCGAATTAGAGCGCAGCTCTGAGGAGGGGGTAAAGGAAGGTATGGAGGCTATGCCCCGCCTCCTTTCCTGCTCGCCTCCCATTTAGAGGAACATTTTTCGCTAAATTTAGCAGGGAGAGTTTTCCACTAAATCTAAAGTGGGAAAATTTTCCGCTAGATTTAGCGGAGATATTTTTCCGCTAGATTTAGTAGTTAAATTTAGCGGGGAAATTTTATCGCTCGATTAAGCGGGAAAACGTTTCCGCCAATTTTAGCGGGGAAATTTTTACGCTAAATTTAATGGGGGAGTCCTTCCGCTAGATTTGGCGGGGAAATTTTTCCACTAAATTTAGCGGGGAAATTTTTCCGCTCAATTTTGCGGGAAACTTTTCCCGCTAAATTTAGCAGGGAAAAATTTCCGCTAAATTTAGCGGGGAAATTTACCCATAATGCTCCGCGCGGTTACGCCGACGGCGACGGCGACGCTGACACCGCTCAAGCCGGAAACGGGCGCTTAAGAGCTGCGCTCTAAAAGTCCTTGTAGGGCCGCTTTAATGGGTGGGAAAATGGCAACGGACGGCGGTTACAAAGGCTAGCGGAGGAGTTGCAGTTCGAAGTGGTGAACCTCCAGGGAATTTTTGCAGGACAATGTACCTGGTGTGCTAGAGGCAGTAGAAATTGTATAGATCGCGGCCTTGTGTTACAGGGCACTGGGCGTTTCCTTGTGCAAGTGCATATAGAAGAGAATGGTGAGCACAGCGTTAGTAGCGACCAGAATCGTCTCAAGCTGCTCTTCAGCAGGGCAACCTGGAAGAAGGCAGAGGGAGATCCCCAAGCTCCATAGGGACCATACCTTACCGAAAATGCTGCAGGAAAGGTGGCGGAACGTTTTGAAAACAGCAATGAAAGAAATAATGCTGGAGGCTGCATAGGATAGACCAACGTGCTTAAGCGTCTTATCGAGTGGCTTACGAGAATGCGCCCTAGTGGACTCAGAAGGAACGTTGATGGGAAACGGAAGTAAAGTCAGCCATGCAAGCTAGACAGGCCGCAAACAGGGAGCATGGCCAGTCCCTTCAGCTGGGGCTTGAGTTCATCGTCGTACGAAATTGGGAGCTGTATCAAACACGGAAGCAATATGCCAAACAGCTCACACGTGAAATAATAAGGACAGCGGACCTATGTTCTGTACTATGACATTCGCTCCAGTGGAAAAGATGCTTCAAGGAAGTTTTGGAGCTATGTGGGTACACGGGAGGGCCGGAGAATTTTGGAGTGACGACAACGAGCAGGGGGTCGACAGTCTTTGGGCTGCCACGGAAGTGGGGCTAACGAAGCCATCCAGGGAGCCCTAGGATGGTCTAGCTTCGAAGCCAAGGAAGCAACCAGCAAGATAAGCTATGATGCACGACTCCGCCACATGGATCGAAACCGATGGGCCAAAAAACGTTTTGTGCACACTCACATGACTGGGGGCCAAACAAGATGGCAGAAGCGCTTTTTCCAACACCAAAAAAGTGTGGATTCTTTGTAGAACACTTAGAGGCAGTGGCGGGTGAGAGGGTGGAGGCTAAAGTGAGAAGCAGAGTACGTGAGAGAAAGAGAGGTCTTCCAGTGATTTAAAGCCGCTCAATCGAAGCCAACGCTGCTGCTATACCGAAAAACAAGCATCTGATCTCGGCTGAAACTCTGCTCTATGACAACAGCCTGTGCAGCCGCCTTCTGATCGAGGCGCAAGCCGGCGCTTTACAAAGTCGGGTCTACCGGGTGCATATGACCAGAGCACGGCATATCGTGGAAACCACCCCAAGGTGATTCTCACGATGTGCCGCGCGTGCAGAGAAGTTCCTGAAACAGCTGAACACCTAGTGCTCTTTGTGAGTGCTCTGCTGCCAACCCCACTGGTAGATCGCCGGCTTCACTCGGAGGCGATGCTAGCGTGTGCACTGGGCTTTAATATGACGGCTGACTCAGACAATCTCTATATGGGCGGAGTAGACGCCCCTCCACAAGACAGGCATGCCATCCGTACCGTGCAGTGCGTTCGAAGGACGAAAGCGCGTCTGGAACACTGGTGGAAGAAAATTTAGAACAACAGAAGCCCAAAGGTTGTTTTGTCTAGCGCACGAAAACTCTTCGAGCACGCCCGTTATAAAGAGAAAAGCCACGTAATTGTCATCATCATCATCATCATCACGCGTTACAACTTCGCCAAGTGGGAATACCCGAGGCATGGTGTATTAAAACTGAAAGGTGCGACAAGCGCCGCTCGTCCCCGCGCACCTCCAACGGACACGCCGCGCCGTGGTGCTGCTTCTGATGAGCCCGTGACGTGAGACATTCCAACGAAGTAGGCCCCCCAACTACCAGGTGTTATTGGGAAATCGTTTCATTTGTTTCAAAATTGCTTTTCTTGCGTTTAGGGACAGAATATTGGTTTTTATGAGCTGCTGTCACAAAGAAGGCCCCGTCTGCCAAAAAATTGGCGCTAACATTTCGCTTCCGTACCGCTTTAAATGTACACAGTAACAATCTTCGATGTACAAGATGGAGCATTCTTTTGAACACAAAATAGATGGTAACAACATGGTTATGGTCGACTAAAAGGGCAACCTGGCTGAGGTACAATTTTGACTTAATTTTAATTGACTTCAAAAGGCGTGTTTATTAGTCTAATACTTATTTGGAGAAATTTAGACTGCACATTTTAAGATCTCCTAAAGTGTTTTGTCAATGTTGGCCTAAAATACTCTGAGTTGAATTTCAGCTTTCACTGGTAAGTATATTAACGCCAATCGTATTTAGGCTAGGTTTTCAAATTAAGTGAAGCCACAAAAGAAGTATCTGCGGATTTTCCCGCTGAATTAATTTAACGGTGCAATTTGTATATAATTTGCTGGAAAACTAAATTTGGGTGTCGCTTACGTGACATCAATTTTCACGTGACCGGCCGCAGTCACTGGAATGGAAAGCAGTGGGGAACCCTGGAGGTAGAGCTCGAGAATAAATTCCTGGTGGTTACTAGCGCTAAACTAAATCTAACACTGACTGGTCAATGGGGCGGAAGGAGTGGGTGGAGTCAATGGTGCGGAAAGTAGTTATTGTATAAGAGTGGTAACTTGGGCGACTTAGATATGCATTGCAAACGAAAAACAGCTCAAAACATTGACAAAGAAAGGACAGCGCATGTCGTGTCTACTCTTTCTACCTGTATTTCGTCAATATTTTGTGCTGTCTCTTCGTGAGCCAATGGGCCAATGAGTGAATGGGGTGGAGAGGAGTCAATGGGATGTAGTCGACGGGGTGGAGAGGAGTGGAGAGTTCTAGAAGCCGAGCTCGCGAAAAAATGCCTGGAGTTTACTAGAACCTCAACTAAGAATGTTTCACATAGCAACACATTTGCATGGTATTTGCGATAAGGTTTTTTGTTCATTGCAAAAACTAAGAACTGAAAGTGTGTATTTTACGATGTTCTAAAACCTCCTTTCGCAATTAATTGAGAACATTAATGAAACTTACGTAGTGATAAATAACACAGCATCAATGTGTGGTCTATGTTGCTTACGCCACCGCATCTCTAGCCTCTTCCCGAACACCTTTAGCACTGCAATGAGAAGTTCGGAATCTAGGGCTCTCCTATCTTCAGTAAAAGCTCTGTAATCCTCCTGCGAAAGTAAAATATAAAAAAAAACATGGCTTTTGCATAAAAAAGCAATAAAGCAAAATCTTAACTTACATTCCACAGGCTCGCTCCAACGAGCCTGAACTGCACAGTCAGTACACGTCGGGCAGTTCTCAGTATTTCATTGACCTGGTAAAAAGCAAGCCATCAAAAGATATAGTGACATGACTCCGAAATGTTGTTATTAGATCTTAATTTATTTATTCATCTGGTGTTTCAACCAAGACTTTAAAATGTTCCTGCCAAGAGAGGAACAACCTCTTTTTGGAACAAACTGCCAACCACCATGGACACCAGGCATTAGAGAAAATATACTAATTAGCTACATAACTAAGTCTAATGTACTTGTCAAACTTTACCTAGTGAAGATGAACATGTGGTTCTAATTATAAACTTTCTAGGCCTCATCGAAAATCTCTATATCGCTCCATTTTAGGTAGACTTAAAGCACGTGTGAAGGCTGTGGCTGCGTTAAAAGTTCCACTCTGTAGGGAAAAGGCTGACGATGCGAAAACGCGGACAATAAAAATATCATCCACGTTTTCGTAACGCCACCTTCCGGCCTGCTGCTGGAGTGGAATTGAATTGAGTTGAATATGATTGAAATTTATTTCAGCAACATTCTAGCGAGGACATCTGGAAAAAAAACTATCAAGAGCTAGCTTGACTGGGTTTGGTGCCCCTGCACGTACAGGGAATGCGTGAATTAAAGAACAATCCTATTGAAATATTTCTAAAAGGTATACAAAACAATCAACACATTTCATAAAAATTCTTATCAAGACAAAAAAGCACTACAGAAAATTCCCGCAAAACAATTCTATTTACCTAAGCAACAACAAAAAAGAAAAAAAGTGCGCATTTTGTTTTTTGATTATACAATGAATATTAAAGTCGCCTACGGAAATGCTATTGAGCAGTGTAGGTAGGTCATGAGCAAGAGGCTGCAGTGTATAATTTGTCCGGAAGTGAGGAAAGTTCTGGAATTCTCTGTGACCAACATTGATGACTGACTGACGTTTAGTCAGTTAGTCATCAATGTTGATGACTGACTGACTAAATTTTTAGATCCGCCAAAAAGCAATAAACACCAATGTTAAAAAGGCGTAAGCAAATAACAGGCATAGTAATAAGCACTGCGATTTTTAGAGCGCAGCTCTTAGGCGCCCGTTTCGGGCTTGAGCGGCGTCGGCGTCGGCGTCGCCGTCGCCGTCGGCGTGAACCGCCCGAGGTCACGTGAGCTCCCCGAGGTCACGTGACCCCAGGTCACGTGGTCCCCAGGTCACGTGACCCCCTGGTCACGTGACCCCCGAGGTCACTTGATGATGATGACGATGACGATGCGGATGCCGATGACGTCATCAGTGACGTCATCGGCATCCGCATCGTCATCGTCATCATCACTGATGACGCCATCAGTGATGTCACTGATGACGTCATCGGCATCCGCATCCTTCCCCCGAGGTCACTGGGCCCCCCCGTACCCTCCCCTCCTCCTCCTCAAGAGCTGCGCTCTAATTCGGCGTTACAGGGAGTTGTAAACGGCTTTCACTTTTTATGACATTGTAGCTCAACATTAAAGGTTCGGTATGCGTGTAGTGTGGAAAATTTGTAATAAAACAAAGCATTTTTTTCTTCTGAAGAATCAGAACACTAGCGCTAGCCACGCTTGACACGTGTCTTAAGTATGCTTAAGATTGAGAAATTTAAGTGTTTTTGATGACGCTCAGCCAGCGTCTCATTAAAATTTCGCTTAGTTTTTCAGACTAAGAAGTTTACTAGTAAATGTTACTGAATTATTTTGCCAATTCGTATGTTTTGTGCAATCACAAACGTCTGCCGTGGCTGGCAATTTGTTCCAGAAAAGAGATTATTTTTCACAATTATCCCACCCGCCGAGAAACCGAGAGAGAGGAGCAGACGAAAGCGCTCGGTATCGTCAGAACGCCCAGCTCTGATTGGAATGATTAGTGGGCAGTTCCAAGGCTAGCTGCCCTTGTCTCCACTGCACTCGTCGAACGCGTTCGAATGCGAGAGCCAAACGCCGACGCCGGCGTTCTATATTCTAACGCGTCGCGGACGCCAACCGTCGGCAGCACTTCCGCTACGCGTGCATCGTCTGCGAAGTAATGGCGTAGATTGCCCAGAACAGGTTTCTGTATTTTTTTCCGCTTGAACGAAATAAGCTAATTCCTTGATTTTTTTTACTGTAATCTTTTACCATCTGCTTGCACCTCTGTAGTAAATCGCACGGCGATACGTTGAGAAACCGATTTTTGCGAGACGCCTAAAATACCTTAAAAGCGTTCGTTTACGTGCCGTATAATAAAATTATACATGTCAAAAAAGTCTCCAAGGTAGTCTTCTGAAAATGAAATGGCGCTCCAAATACAGGTTGATGATGTGTTGCTGTTGAATTTGAATTAAACTAGCATAGAAGAAAAAAGAAAGCTCAGCTTGAACTTTCAGCCGTCCGTCCTGGGGGGGGGAGGAGGAGGTACATTGTGTGTACCTCCTCGAGGAAGATAAGATATGCTTAAGTGGAAGAAGAAGACCAGGATGAAAAATACTATGCATTGCTTCCTGTGTAAAGCGGAATATGTGTACATGGTGTACACATTTTGAATAAATCAGAAGGAAAAAAGCCCTGCGTAAAATTTGTTGCATTGCATTACTGAGTGTGAAAAAAGTTTGACAGAACAATGACTTCGTGTTTGTATTTAGTGCTACTAGCATTTTAAAAGAGAAAGCCAAACCGAAGACGTTATTTATTTATTTATATAAGAATACTGCCAACGTTACGGAGATTCTAGCAGGCGGTAAACTGCTTTCTCCTGCTTTAACGCCGTGTTATACATAGCTCTATAAACCTGTGCGTTGAAACCTCTAAAATCCTCTGATTTTAACAAATATAATTAAACCAATGCAGCGTCCTTTTGTGAGTATCAATATAACAACATCTTTTGCATAATTAATGCACCCCTTCCAATAGCTACACCACTTCACATTTAAAACTAGATCTTGATTTGCACTCGTACTAACTCTTAAAATTATTCTCGTTAGAATAAAGTACAAGGATATCGGCATGAAACCTCAGTTTTACAAAAAACAAAAATCCACAATTTAATTATAACAAAAATAAAGGCTTTCCGACAGTTAATCATTATGGAACCGCAGAATCAAAAATTAAGTTATCAAACCAAGCACTGCCAAAATTGACACTGCATGCTAGAAACGTAGTCAATTCCCTTGACGAGCTGCTGATTGAAAGCATAACTTTCTACTTCCTTACTTTTTTAATTCTTATGTTTCGCGTTCTTTATTTTCTGTACAATGTCATCGCTACAAAACTCGGAAATGTTAGATGTGATATTCAGGAGAGGAAATAATGAGAATTCTTTAGTGCATGTCAATGGCACTTGCGTTATCCTTGTAAAGGTAGCTAGCTAGCGTCTCTTAAATAAAAGACACATCATAAGGCGGTGTTTTGGTATATGCATAAAATGAGTGGCTCAATTTATGGCCTAAATAAAACTTATATTTTTATGCCTTGTTTTTTGCAATTTTTCGCTTGAAATATATTTTCCCCCGGATGTAAAGATGCTCATTGTTGAATAACATTTTTTACTAATGAATTATTTATCTTAAACATAAACTGTTACCAGATTTTTCGCTATTTATAAGTTCGCAATGCTGAACTTATCGTGGCAATAAGCATTTCACATTCATAACTATTTTGGTGAGCGTTACTAAGAAAAAACATAAAAGGTCCACGTGTAATAAAGCACAAGCTCATGACCAAAGCAAAAAAAAAAAGGCAGAAGGTTATTTTGCATATGACCCCGAAACAATTTACGTTTTCTGTTTAACTTTTCAGGAAAAACCGACTAAAATTTGATGCCAGCAAAAGCAGAGCGTTGGAACGCAATGCATGCCTGCGGTAGAAAATGTAACAAATAGCGCAGATCTAGGTAACTTTTACCACTTTCCTGCGTGCGTCTTTGTTTAGTTAGCCATTTCACAGCAATATCTCAAACGTTATCGCTTAACCTTGTGAAAAGCAGTTTAAATTGACTCACCTCCTTTAAAAACTCTTTCAAATATTTCAACACACCAGATCTATGGCGAAAGTGTTTCTTTAGCTGTGTATTATAGTATATGTAAAGGTCAAGATACGCTGAACCGCCAGAAGAAAGCATGCCTGAAAGCGAATAATAATGTTGATATATAATGAATGAATACAATCAGCTCGTGGACGTTTACATTAAATAAATGCGTGGACAACTGGTAATTGCAGATTTTGTTTATACTTTACAATAAGGAGATATAATGGACATTTCAAATACAGATAAAAAATAAAAAGGCAAAAATTCCGAGGACAGCTAAGCACTTCTTATGAGTTGTGAACGAGAAAGCATACTCGGCGCCGCAAGGAGCAGAAGCGGCCGCAGCGCCGGCAGGGAGTGCGGCGGTGCGCGCGCAGACCGCCCTGGCTCGCTGGTGACTGCTGCGCCGCTAGGTGAGGCAGCGGTGGGAGTGCGAAGCTCGGCGCAGAGCGTGCTGAAATCACGTGTCTTCTCATCATCATCATCGCCCTAGCTGCCGAGTCCCGGTTGAGGACATTAGAACTCAAAGCGCAACGTTAGGCCTAACGCTAGGCCTAACGTCAGGCTAGCGCATAACAGCGTCCCCCCTCACGTCAAACAGCTGCGCGTACCGGTTAACGACGTTAGACCTGAAAGCTTAACGACAGGCCTAACTTTCGGCCTAACGTCAGGCCAGTGCATACCCGCGTCCGCCCTTCCCTCTGCGCCGCCAGCGGTTCGGCTGGCTCCTCAGCAACGATGACGCCGTGGCTATGAAGCCAGATGACGCGTCGCAGCCAATGGAAATTTAGGTCCCACATCGCAACTACAGACTACGCCGGGTTCGCTCCGTGGGACAGTTAATGCTTTCGTATTAATAAACGCCAAATCGGCATATACATCTCACGAAATGAAGATTTGGCCTATCTTTGTAGTATTAAAAATAATCGAAAGGATTCGCGGCCACTTGTTCAGGGGAGAGACGAGAAAATATGTATTTGGTGTAATTAAATATAATTAAGTCCTCTGTACTGGAGTGCTCTAACACACAAGTTCGCGTTGCACACCCCAACTCATGGTGAAGAAAAAGATACAAATTATTTTAATGAACTATATAAAATATATTTTATTTTCATCACTTCATCCAGAACATAGTAATTTGCGTCACTCAATTCCGCTTTAAACATTGCAGTTTAATACTGTGATTTGCTTGAGCACTGAAAACGGCGTAAAAAAGCATTCACCTTAAATTTCAATAAATAGAAAAGTACACGCATGACGCTAATAATCCCTGAAAAAGGGGATTAAGGGGGATAAAAGAGAAGCACCGCCGCACTCCTGCCGGCGTTGCGGCCGCTTCTGCTCCTCTCGGGCCGGGAATGCTTTCACATTCACAATTCATAAGAGGGACTAAGGTGTCCTCGAAATACTTTTGTGTTGTTTTATTTATTCATTTTTATTTGAAAAGTTGATTGTGGCTTCATCATAGAAAGCACAGTTTAATTAATATTTTTATCCCCCATCTAAAGCCGTATTTCCTGTTAGAAAAAAATTCGATTGACTTTCTTATTTCGTCCATTTTTTGTTATTTTAAAGCTTCCTCTAATTTTTTCTCAACTTCGTTAACACGTTGTTGCTCGTTACCATTGCCTCTGCGGCCGGCTCCAAATAAAATATTAGGGGTCTTTGAGCCATTTATATTTGCTTTGGACTTTTTGGCACAAAGACACAATCACAAAAAGGAAGTCTTCAGTAATCTACAATTGTAACCTCTGAACTCAAGCACAGTTTGCAAATCGCCTATGGATCATTTTTAAGCACTGAAGGCATTTGTACGGTCTATGAATAAAGGCGAAAAGCTCTAAAGAAAGAACGGCTAACTGGCCGATGAATTAAAAACCCTGGTATAACTCTGTCTGTCTCTATATATATTGTATACCGGCCGGTGTGAGTGTGCACGTAGACATAATTTTCATTACCTCAAGAACGAAATGGAAGGTAGGGTGTTTAAACCTTCAATCTGCTCAGAACAGAAACAATTTGCGCAGAACATGAACAGAATTATTATGCAAAATTCTTTTAGCCACGCTAAGTGCAGGTTCGGAAACGCGACCAAAGAAACACTCTTTGTTTTATTGGGAAAATTACATCTCATTCAACACCCGTCAACCAGCTTGACGTACAAAGGTTGTAAATTTGAGCTGACTAAGTAGCATATGCTTCGGCAAACAAAATTTAGATAGACCGCTTTTTTTTTGCTTATCAAATTTTTATACGACGAAAACTCCAGGACAGCTGCGTGCTGCTGATGAATTGTTTAGGTTGGTTATTCCTCCGCCCAGTGCCCCTGCGCTCAGCCGCACCTAAATATCCCGATCGCGTACCTTGTCGTTTTCCCAGTGTGTGTTCTTGCCCTCCACTATGTGCTTTATTGCTCAACATTGGGGGATCGGTGGCCGAGTGGGCTAATGCGCACCAGCTGGAGCACGTGGAGCGAAAGCTCCACGTGCTCCGAGCAGAACCCAGGGGTCCTGGATTCAATCCCCACCCCTGCCCGTTTCGATCTGGATGAGCATCGTACCGGTGTGCGGTCGTGTATCACAACTGCGTGGTGTACGTTACAGACCTCAGGCTAGGGGTTGTACTGCACTGGTTAATTTAGCCAGTACAGTATAGTATAGCCCCTAAGTAGCATGTAGCAACTAGCAAGTAATAGGAAGTAGTAAAACACCTCGGGTAACGATGCCGCCATGTTCTGGCAGACTAAACTCCTGCTGTATAAACAACTAACAACTATTTTCTTGTTGTTGTTTTTTTTGCTCAAGATTTGTGTTATAAGACCAGAAGACTGGAAAAACAACTCTTTTCCAGTTTTTATTGTTCGCATACCTTGATCATGATATTGTACCCGCATGAGTTTAAATGTTTTACCCAGGTCAACAAACATAAGTGATCCGTAGACCAATTTAGATTTCAAATAAATTCATACCTGAGCCACGTGCCATAACTTGTATTCCATGCCGGCTTTTTGCGTCTACATCGGAAGGTTCATTCAGCGACGTACCTGAAAAAAGTGATGGACCTCACTAAATGCTTCCGTCGTGCAAGTCATTAGATACACGAAACAAATAATAATTAAAAAAACGCAAAATGAACAATCTATTACTACCATTACTTTATAATCATATTTTTTTTTTACACACACACACACACACACACACACACACACACACACACACACACACACACACACACACACACACACAC
>JAZHYW010047176.1:0-36333 GCA_037355805.1 Ixodes ricinus
AATTAATTCTCTTGCCTGTGTTATTCCAAAATCGGTCCAGTATTCCTTGTATGTAGATGACATCCAGATTTCTGTGTCGTCTTGTAATTTTTCTATTTGTGAACGTCGGGTGCAGCTAGCAATTAATAACATGGTTAATTGGGCAGACAGAAATGGATTCAAATTTTCTACTGAAAAGACAGCTTGTGTTACTTTTTCACGGAAGCGGGGAGCCTTACTGAAACCATCGTTGACCATTTATGGCCAACCAGTCCAGAACAAAACGACTCATAAGTTTTTAGGCCTTATGTTTGACCAAAAATTGACCTTCACCTGTCATATAAAGAAATTGAAGGAGAGTAGCCAAAAGGCATTGAATGTCCTGAAGGTTCTGTCTCATAAGTCATAGGGATCTGACCGCTTGTGCCTGTTGCGCATCTACCGCTCACTTGTTCGGTCCCGCCTCGACTATAGATGCATTGTTTAAGGATCGGCAAGGATGTCTGCCCTGAAAATGTTGGATCCTGTTCACCACGCGGGCATGCGGCTTGCCTCGGGAGCCTTCCGTACGTCTCCTATTATAGTCTCTATGTTGAAGCAAATGAATGTTCCCTGGAAAAAGAAGGGCAACTTTGAGCCTTATTTACTCGTTGAGGATCTGTTCAGTTCCAGAACATCCATCTAGGGAGGCTATTGAGCAGCCTTTGCTTTGAAAAAGACGTTCGAGAACAAGCCGAACACCATTCCCCCACTTTCGATGAGAAATAAGAAAATAGCAGAGTCAATAAGCCTTGATACGAACCTCAGCGTAGCCCAGTATCTCAACAAGATTGCCCCCTGGGAACATGTCCTCATTGACTGTGACCTCTCACTGACAAAATTTAATAAAGGAAACACCATGTGAGGTGCTCAAACAAGAATGTTCTGAACTGCAAACAAAATACTATCGTTTCAACAGCTTCTACACTGATGGCACAAAAACAGACTTGTATGTCGGCTGTTCACTGGTGGGACCCTCTGTTGAAGAGGTTAGAAGGATCAATAACTCGGCAACAATACTGACTGCCGAACTGTATGCTCTCCTTCTTGCAGCAGAACATATTATTGAAAATAGGGTTGCCTTCGCAGTAGTTTACTGCGACTCTCTCAGTGCGTTAAGATCACTCACCTCTTCAAAAGTCTCAAAAACCCTCTTATGATAGCACTTCAGAACAAAATAATTCTTGCATTAAAATATCAATTGAGGATAGTTTTTTGTTGGGTTCCTAGTCACATTGGCATCCGAGGAAACGAAGAAGCTGACCGTTTGGCGCACACCTGCATCCAAAGATCAATTGATTTTTCAAAGATTCCTCATACAGACTACCGCTCATCAGTAAAGAAATCTATGAGACGATGCTGGCAAGATGAATGGAATGCAGCAATATATTACAAGCTACGTGGTGTAAAACCACAGCTAGGTGAATGGAAGAGCGCACGACACAGAGAACGTTTCTTCGAGGTTGTCCTGTGCCGACTGCGAATCGGTCACACGCACCTGACCCATGGCTACCTCCTGCGCGGGGATGAAGCCCCCTTGTGCGAACATTGCGACAAAGTCCTAAGCATTTTACATATTCTCATTGAGTGTCCTGTGTATGACAGAGAGCGTCATTATTCATTTTCTCCACTTTATAAAGAACATGTGCCACTTCACCCAGCACTGATTTTAAGTGATGAGCCCTTTGTGGCATATAAAAGTGTTTTTAAATTTTTGGACTCAATCGGCATTTTACACCGACTATAAGTGTCTTAATCAGCATCTCATGGCCATCGTTTGATGTTTTGTATTTCATACACATATTTTATTCAACCACCGGCTACTAAAGCCCCTTTCTTCTCTCCAACCCTAAGTAATAAATAGACTAGTTCTTGGCGCTCTATAGCTTTAGTTGCTTTTGCGCCACAAAAACCTAAACAACCCGGTAACCAAACCAAGTTTCTTATAACTTCTTATATAATCTTATATTATTCTTATAAGGCTCTTGTATGCTCATATTTGATCATATGCGTTTATGGGACATAGAAATTTCTTGTACTTATAAGATTTTCCACAGGGCACTCGGCCAAGGCTAGCGATTCTTTTATAAAAATTAATACATGGTTTAGCTCACTCACTCCGTCGCGCCTTCACTTCCCAAACACGTTCGACCCTCCTGCCCTTACTATTTTAGGGCTAAAAACCTGGCAGTGAAGCCAACTTGCGAAACTACCTTTTTGCCGATTCGGGTGCATGTATGTATGTTTAAGCACTTCTAAAGAAAAAGTACAACGAAAAATGTGAAACTTTTATACTGCACACAGAAATTTAACGTCACTGAGAACAAAATAAAAATATTAAAAATAATTTGGAAAGAAGTTTTTGTTGTTTTTTTTTCCTTCATAAAGCTGGCTAAAAGTATGGCTAAATTTACTTCAAAATATGGATTTTTCGTAGACCGCGTTTTCCCCTCCTCTAAGCCCTCCGCAACGAAGAAGCCGCTACTGTGCATGCGCACCGATTGCCTTGGCTTTGGAGTTCCGGGTTTCGTAGCGGGTTGCGGAGAGCGTCGAGGAACGGCAAAAAAGGTCTGCGAAAACTCCCTAATGAAAATTTTAAAATTATAAAAATTATTTTGTGAAAATGAATTCAACTAAAGTGGTACCAGTCGATAGCTATGTAGATGCCTACAGGTATATAGTATTTAAAGCTTGTTTTAACGATGTTTGGCATTTTTATTTCTGGCGTTAAATACGCCAAAGCAGTTGATTTTAGAGGGGAAAAAAGGCCATGGGGACGTCATCCATTTACAAGAGAAATTACTGTGAGTGTTTTCATCTTTGAATATTTATAACAACCGACAGAACTCGGTACAAAAATGAAGCAACCTAAACATAGCATTTCAGCTTGCTCCACTTCAACATTTTTGTGAATAAATTTGTATTTTTTGTTTTAATTTTAAAAGTGGTTTTATTTATTGCTGAAATTGGGCACTAATATAAATTTTTTTAGGCAAACCAAAATCCCGCCCCGACACGCGTGTTCGATTTCAAATGAAACCACCCACATAGAAACAATAGACCAATCTCTCCAGCCAGTTTGACTACGCCACCACTGCCGACATGCATCGAGGGAACTTTAGTCTTTCTTCACGTACAACAACCTTGCTGGAGCTTTGCGCGTGTGGAGCACGAGACGGCACGAGCCCTCGCATGCACGGCCGTCTGCCTCTCATGAACTAAAGTTATGGTGGCGTCACGCATGCGCCGAACGCTTAGTGAGATCGGTCTATTGTATCACAAAATTAAGCAAAATTTACATAAAACAGACAGCCGTGTGCACGTTGAAACCGAAACCAACCAAATTGAAGCAATCTGGTGGCGGCGAGTGTGTCCGCGCCCTGTATCCGCCGGTCAGGCGACTACTGAGATGAATAGGTCTTGATACAACTTTAAGGCGCATTCACACTGAGAGAAAAAAACGCGCGTTTCGGTCCACGTTGATGCCGCCGCCGACGTGGACCGAGAGCTTTGAAGTCCAGGAATTGTTTTGCGGTTTCTTTAGCACGGCTACCACCACAGCAGCAAGCCTCTTTATTGTTTTAAAAGATATTTTTTGTCGATTTAACTTGCAAGTGAACAAGTGCCGCGGCCAGTGCAACGACGGAGCAGCAAACATGGGTGGGAGACAAAGAGGAGTACAAGCTCTCATGCAAGAAGAAGAGCCACGGGCGCTGTATGTACACTGCCTGGCGTACGTCCTCAACTTGGTCTTGCAGGTCGTCAGCCAGAAAGTGGACATGTGCAATGACTTTTGTACTTTGTGACCAAATTGATAAACTTCGTGACTTGCTCTCGAAAGCGCGTGGCTCTTTTTCAAGAACTTCAGAGGGAGGAGCTAGGATGTGAACTTGCGAAAATGTTGTCCCACAATGTGGACGTTAAAGGCCGCTTCCCTGCTGTCAGTTGTTTTAAATTTTGAAAGTCTTACACATTTCTGCGGGAGACAGCATCTGAAGAGCGAAATGAGGCTGGAGCAAAAGCAAGTGGTCTTCTAAAAATTATCTCAAAGTTTGACACGTTTTTCGTACTCGAGCTTCTTACGATGGCATTTTTCACGGATGGAAGTTGTGAACACCGCCTTGCAGAAAAGGACGCTCAGATTTCACGAAGCAGAGAAAATGGTGAAAGCCGTGAACGAAAGCATCACTGAACTGCGGTAGACCTTTTTCCGCTTTTTGGGGGAATCATTGGAAGAGGCTGACAAGGTGGACGTTAAGGATCCCTCTGTTACAGCTGTCAGGAAAAAAAAAAGCCCGCGCCGTTATGACGAAGGTTTTGCTGCTCACGTATTACCATCGGCGATGGAGATGTACCGCCGGCGGTACAACGAAGTGCTTGACACCGTGATGTCGTCACTGAGGAACAGGTATCCACCTAGCGTGTGGCAACATATGGCGCACATCGAGCAGTTTGCCACAAGAAATGAAAATCTCAGTATGTCACGAAATTCTACGGGGACGATCTAGAGCCAGGACGCCTGTTGCTACACCGGGACATGCTGATAGATATTGTAAAGCAGCACAACTCGCACCCCTACAGACATTCCACGACATAGTTCAGATATTTTCAGGCGACAAAGGTCAGCGCCTTAGGAATCTTTTGCCGGAAATAGCGAAGTTAATCAAAATTGCGTTGACCCTACCACCACGTCGCACCTAGAGGTCATTTTCTTGTCTGCGGCGACTCAAAACCTATTTACGTCCGATGGTGGGGCTGACTTGACTGAACCACCTGGCACCTCTTCACAGTCACAAAAAACTCTCCCGCAATAATAAATTTAAATGACGTCGCCGACGAATTCATTAGCAGATCAAGTGTACGAATGAACACGTTCTCCACATCAGCGAAATCATCACATTAAACAACGGACTGTCTGATGCGGCCTTAGGCAATGGAGTGTTTGTTGTCCGCAGTGTTTTATGTTATTACTATTTACCGATGATGTTACATAGTGCATCGGCCACTTAATAATGCATCTCTAGCATCTTGCGTTTGTGTTCTGTCCGTTCTCCGTTTCCTGTTTGTATTATTTATTTATTAATTTACCTGAGTCTATATCGTTCTATCTGTTTTTGTGTAATTGCCCAGAAAGATAAATGCAAAGCTTTTGCAGGTAGTCAAAGTATGCCGGTGTATTGCTTTATCTTATATTATTACTTCTAGTCATACATTTCGCCGTCGTGCAATGTAAAAGGATGACCCATAAATTGGCCTAAGAAATTGTGATATATTCAGACTTGTACGTAACTTAAATACTCTACTCAAGTTACTGTATCTTAAATACTTTTGTGAGTAACTTGGTATCTTGCAAATCGTTTCAAACGTCAGTATTTAGTACTCTAACTTAAATACTTTTTTCAAGTAACTTGTACTAATTTTAAAGTTACTTTTAAGTTACTTTTTATTATTTATTTTCTTTAGAGGCGGGAAGCTAGGAAAATATTGAACTCCAGTTATTTTGGCTAGCGCCCTGCCATTGCAGATACATTTCGTGCCAGGTAATACAGTGCAGTTCCGTGCTTCTGCTGAAAGAGGTGACACGGAGAAGCAGGTGTCGCAGCCTCAAGCCGAGCCAACGTTACTAGAGCCTCTCAGTTGGGAAACTGCCATAGAGCCTGCTTTAAAAAAGTGGCTCCGATCCGTACTCGAGAACCGAGCTAATGGCGATCGCAACACCGCCATTTCTCCCGCAGCGTCCACTCCGGGAACTGCATGGCTGCACGTCGAGTCGGGAAAGGGCCGGTGGTGCCATCTCGTAGGGCCATCTCGCAGTAGCTATGCAAAGCAGTTTTCATGTTTCAACTCGTCGCTAAAGGGTGGCGCTGTTATCGTATTTAGCTCGGTCTCGGTGGACGCCAGCGGCCCAGGTTTCAAGGGTGAGTTTCCCAACTGAGGGTTTTAGTAACGTTGAGCCGAGCGGACGCGTGTCGTGTCTACTAACAGGGCAAAACGTCAAACCACATTTTCTTACAATTTGTTTCTGGGAAAGCCCAAGAGCAACAGAGATTCCGAAGCAGAAGGGCATGCGGGTGAAAGCATAAGATGTGTACAAGGCTACAAGCCAGAGTGAGGGCACTCGTGTCGGAGAGAGGATGGGTTCTACAAGTGTTTAATAGGAGTCGACAGTAAACCGGAGTTTATTTTTCTATGTTATGGAGTGAAAGCATATAAAGAAAGCCTTCCAGCTTCAGAAATGCCTCTGCATCCGCACGCAGTCGCACACACCGCCCGTTCGTTCCACTAGGCTCTCTTCGCATACAATACTCGTAAGACGCGACTACACGGCTCCAGTCCGGCGGCTCATCGCTCGCGGCGTACGCAGCATTAGCGAGTTTTAGTAGACCGTGTTCCTCCCCCCCCCGCTAACCCTCCGCAACGAAGAAACCGCCACTGCGCCTGCGTGCCGATGGCCTTGGCTGTAGAGTTCTGGGTAGCGGAGGGGCTTAGCGGAGGGAAACACGGTCTACTAAAACTCGCTATTGTCTTCGGTAGCACGAATGACCGTCGGCGCCCACCACGGCAGCGCCTGCTCTTCCCTGGCTTGGACTCCCCGACCCCCGACTGCACGGCACCGCACCGCCAGTGCACTGGCGGGGAAGCGGAAAATGAACACCCGACACAAGGGGAGCGTCGGAGGCGAGCCTCTGTGTAGAAACTCCCTCCGCAGTAGAATGGGCCTTGCGCTGCCCTCGCTTATGTCCTCGCCATAGCAACATTTTTATTTTAGGTTCATTCGTAGTTACTTGGGACCTCCTAGAAGCCCGAGTGGCAGCCAAAGTCTAGCTACGAGATTTCCCGGAGATTCCATAGTAGCTGGGAGGAAGTATTTTTTCTGACATCGGTTGTGCTTGACAATGAATTGCAGAGAAAATTGTAACTTGAGCGTATCTTGAAAGTAACGAGTCACTTTTTGGAGAATTTTGTACTTTACTCAATTACTTTACAAATTTGAGTATTTAGTACTCTACTCAGTTACTATTTTTTCGTAGTACTCTGTAACTTAACTTAAATACTTTTTAGGGAGTATCTTGTACAAGCCTGGATATATCTCGCCATTTGTGTATGTATGTGTTATATGTCATATTGTGACTTTAATCTTTCTCCGAAAAGGTTCCATGATCTGTATTTTATTTCGTGAAGTGAGGCCTTCACTGTTGAAGAAATAAGAGCTTCCCCATAGATTTAGAATTACGATGACAGAGGAAGTATTGAAGTACAATTATTAGTTACTGGTGGAAGTTAACCAAATTTACAACGGTTTAACAAGATCAAGAACTGTTGATGGGCTGGTTGGTGCATAATGGACAGGAACTTGTTAGATCAAACAGAGACGGACGCCGAGACGAGTATTATTCCGACATTTGAGCAGGGACGGATTTAGGATTAGGGCTTGGGGGGGGGGGGGGGTCTTATGTTTTTCGATGCGCGGTTTACTGATTTTAAGGATACCAAAAACGGAAGCTATTAATCGTGTTTTCAATTTTGTTACAGCCTAAGAATGCGCACCGAAGTTTTATTAGTTTCTCATTGTATTTTATAATCCCGCACTTGCTGCTTCAGCGGTTGAGTTTTACACCATAAGCAGTAAAAGAGAGAGATAGCGAGAGAGAGAGAGGGATAACATTGTGACAATTCTCTACTCCGTATACGCCGTATTTTCTCTATACATGTATATTGTCAGCATACGTGAGCATGGTTCTATAATTTACATTTAAACAGTGACTATCCCCATTTAAGAAACACAGGCAATTGAGCCACGCGGTGTGACAAAGTTTCAGTAGAGACTTGATCAAATAGGACACATTAGGTTAGACAAAAAAACATCACTAAGACCGGAGAAAAAAAGATTTATTTGCTAGACAAGCGCCTCGCCTCACGCGAGCGACGTGCAGAAAATGCCTCGTTATAATGTGTCGAAAGAGCAACGTCATTCAACAGGACCTAAACTGCAACTTACCATTTTAAAGGCTGCAGAACTCTCCTCCCGGTCACTTCATCCGCCAAAGACTTACTTTGTCTTTGGAGGTCAGCAGCGCTTCCCGTGTACCCGAAACGCCGTTTCGCCCAGGAGTGAGACGTGGGAACGGCTAATGAACGTCAGCTGGAATGCGCCGTCACAAGGCTTCAGCATGTGGGTCGCCGCGTGCTCAAAGTCAAGCGCCAGTGAAAAACAGAGCAACCCGCGACGTTAGGCGGAGACTATGGAGAAGGGGGGGGGGGGGTCACAAAGGGACATTGAACGGAAATTTGGATTTCGCGAAACAAGGCCACAGAAGCGTTGAACGGGACGCTGCGAATTCCAAGACATCACTCGTACATCGATATCTCAAACGGATAGACGTACTTTTGGAAAAAAAGGGCGCGATCAGGCGAGGGCTATGACGTCATTGTCCTCTGGAAAATTTGAAAATGAGGGGAAGCGGCCTCGCTTCTCTACTTGTCGCTTCGGTTCACCAGCTCGACGGGAGGGAATAAGAATCGTAACGTTACCTGTCTCGTCGTCCTCGTCGGTCGTGTTCAATCGCGCAGCTCTTTTTAAAAAATACGGCGATCCGTTAGAGATTTTGCTGTATGAATTACGTTTTTGGATTTTGCAGCATCCCGCCTATCCGCCCAGCCTTGTTTTGCGAGCTCGAAATTTCGGTTCAGTATCCCTTTAAGTCATGTTGCACTTCTGCATTTAAGCGATCAATTGTAAGACGAAATACTTTATTCATTGAGGTTACTGTGCAGTGTCCGTCTTTTTCTTTATTTTGTTTATATAACATAGACATGATTATTTCAAACGTACAGCGAAACAGGCGGGACGGAAGAAAGGAGACAAACGATCGCTGAACATTTAACTGAAGTTTTAATCGTAAAGGCGCAGCCTATATATACGACCAAACAAAAGGAAGCACACACAGCCAATGACTCCCCCACTGAAACCCGCACTATCATCGCGCATGCTGTAGTCCTGAAAGGAAATCCAATTCTTTAGCCGACAAAAGAACCGACGGGGCGCTGACACACTCTTCTCCAAAGTGTGCTATCGTCTCTGCCTCCCTAATCTCTCTGGTCAGTGCATTGTCACTTCTTCCAATGACAGTAGATTTTTTAAACTCCGCATCACACCCACAGCCACAACAATGAATGCCCAATTGTCCTGATACTGCCCCGTTTGCATTGTAACAATGTTCTCTTAACCTATCATTGAGGCATCTGCCCGTCTGGCCTATGTATCATTTACCACAGGATAGCGGAATGGAATAAACAACTTTTTTCTGTATACAATTAACAAACCGATTTTGATGCTTCTTCGTACACTCCAGAGGCCTACCGGTAGACTGAGTGACATTTCTGCAAAGCTGACACACCTTTTTCGGGGCAGAGAGGACCCCAGTGACGTCTACCCGCTTTCCTATTTTCTTTAAGCCATGGGGAAACTCTATGTAAATACGGGACCACAGCAACTTCGTTTTAATTATGATGCAATTAATTGCAAAGGTCCAAGCGAGCTGGCGGATTTTTTCGGTCGCGCACCATTCACCTAGCTGTGTTTGGAGATCTGTGTTTGTCCTTTGTCCCTCTTGTTCCCCTTCTCCAGGGATTATTTTCGTCAACTTCGTTTCTTTAATCTTTAGGAGCGTTTACCACATTTGCACCGTCTTCTAATATCATTTTCTTCAACAAAGCGCCTGCAACCGACGCCAATAGGTGTTCCGGATAATCCGCTGACCGAAGGCGGGAAACTTGAGCGTCAAAGTTCACCTGCGCTTGATGTAAGCAGGATTTCTTCAGGGCATTTGAAAAGCACAAACTCACGATGCCCCTTTTACCAATTTGGAATAGGCGGGTTGTAAAGATAAAAGTGGCTTTAGTCCAAGAGGTTCCTGCCCTGACAAGAGAGATTATGGAGGGAGAGAGGATAGTGCGCTAGGGAGAAGAGCGGTTCTTCTGTCGGTTAAAGAATTAGATTTCCTTTCATGACGACAGCATGCGCGATGATAGTGCGGGTTTCAGTGGGGAATTGCAGCCGACGGGCGAGCGCGCGTCCTCGTGAAGTGGCCGCGCCGCGCTGAGCTCGGCCGTGCAGCCACTCCGGAGCAGAGATGGCAGTAATGACATTACTGTAATGGAATTACAGTAATTAAATTACTTTTCCAAGTAATGAGTAATGTAATGAATTACTTCTCTAGGCTAGTAATTTAGTAATGTAATGAATTACTTTCAGGCAGTAATTTCGAGAAAATTACTCATTACTTTTGAAATTACTTTTGTCCTAAATTAAAAAGTTCGTTTGCAAGCCTTAAAAAAGAAGAGAAAAATTATTTCGCATGGTGAAATGTTGTGAAAGAGCATCAGAGGAAATAAACGACGGCCACCTGAGCGCAAAGCCTCGTACCAAGAGCTGGACAGACGCACAAAGGAGGGCTGGATAGACGAAGGAGAAAAGCTTACGTGTAGACATCGCTGGAGGGCAACGGCTTGACAAACTCCAGGCACGACAGATTCACGGCGTCGCGTCATCTCGAAGATACTATACTTCGTTCATTCCTAAGCTGACAGTGCGGTGGGAGCTGCAAGCTAACCAGAACCAATCAAACACCTTCTTTTAATCACGTGTCCCGTCCCTTTCTCTGTGCGTAGGTATGAACGAGAGCGTGGTTACGTGGCGAATGATAGACAGGTGACTGCTCCAACGAACCCGTAGCTTCCACTGTTCATCCCTAAGCTGACAGCGCGTCAGCTTAGGGATGAACGGCTCACATTCTACAAGGCGACGGGCACATTACCAGTGAGTCAAACATAATTTAAAACCTGAGAGGACAGGACAAACAGATCCCCAGCCTTGTACTTTCGTCAAGCAAGGTCAAACCGTAAGCTTCGACCATTGTGAACAACAAACGACCGGAATAAATAGTTAATTCCAAATGCCTTGCCAAATCCCCAGAACGTTTCGTGCGTCCTCGAGCAAAGCATGTGCCGCTCGTGGTATGCTTCGCTGCTTTCCCTTGGGAAGTTTATTCGGGAATAAGCCTACAAGCAGATATCGCCCCCCGTTTGTTGAGAAAATACACAATTTAGGAAGCTCGCACCCTTCCTCAACTGGTGACGCTTCTGCTTAGCAATTATCCAGGCCCTTTGTGTGACAATGCGCAAAAACTTGGGCTTTTCGGGAAAATGCTCCTTGAAAGGAATGACCGAGAATAGGTAAACTATACTCGGCGACAACTTTTCTTGGCAATGCAGTGGAGGGTACAGGCACGCGTTCCCTTTCCCATTTTGAACGCTATATAAAGTTGTGCGCGGGCTCTCCTCCTCTCCGCTGCATTGCCAAGAAAAGTTGTCGCCAAGTATAGTGCTCCTGGGAGAATAGAATTAGATAGCGTCCGAGGCAGAAGGGACACGTTTCATGTGACGACTCCTTGCAACAACAAGCTGCCATTGCAACTTCTAAATCAGGGACACGAAAACATATCACCCTTTTAGTAAGAACCTCCTCCGTTGAATGAACAGAGAAACCGGTGAGTCGACTGTCTTTCTGAGTCACATCTAAAGAAGCAATTCATCATGTTTAACACTTATGTCGTGTGCGCCAGCAAAACCACTGTTCAGTATGGTTCACTTTGAGGCAGATAAGGTTGTTGCGGTGTAAACAGGAAGATCTGAGTTTTGGTGCATATAGACCAACTCAGCTCTTTGACGTGACATCACTGCGGTGGCGCTGCTGTCGGCGCTGCGCATGCGCAGCGCCTCGCTTCTCCCGGATCTGGTTCCTGCACACGCGCTGTGTGGGCAAACGAGGGCTTGTTTTGTAAACACTGTGTTGGTGTATATGGTAAATAAAAATAGCCTGAATTACTGCCTCAAGGTATTCAAAAGTAATGTCAAAGTAATTTCAAAGTAATTTCATTACTTTTTCAAAGTAATTGTAATGTAATGTCATTACCTTTAGTCTGCGGTAATTTGTAATGTAATTTCATTACATTTTTTGCAGTTTTCAGAAAAGTAATTAGTAATGTAATTTAATTACTTTTTGAAAGTAATTTTGCCATCTCTGCTCCGGAGTCTGCTCATGCGGGCTCTGCTGGCTCGGCGGCCAGCCGCTCCCTCTCACCGGCGGCCTGAGCCGGCGGCCGGACCGCTGCGCAGCCGTGGAGAGCGCGTTCCTTGGAACTACGCCACGCGAGAGCCAGTGGGAGCCTCGTTCCTTGAAAAGCGCGCCAGCCAAAGGAGCCTATCTATCAGACCGCTGCTACAGACAACAGACTTCGCTCCATTGGGACAAAAGAGATTAGGTGCCGTTTGGCGCGGCTTCAAAAGCTGATAACGCCGGTTCGCTCCATAAAACAATTAATGCTTTCGCATTAAAAAAAGAAAAGCTGAGTGCGGTCAGCAGCACAAGCCGCCTTTATTTGTCGCTAAAAGGCTGTTAGAGCGTTGTCTATCGCAGGAATTCAAAAGAACAGTGCAATTCAGTGAAAGTCAGTGTTCATGCTGCAAAGGCCTAGACTGAATAACTTGTAAAGCGCCTAAAAAACGAGGACACGAGGAAGACGAGACAGGATTAAGGTCGGTTCTCACATGCAACTGGCTAAATAGACCTATTGCTGTCTTACCCAAGCATCAAGGAGAATGCAGGGATTGGTGTTCCACGTGCCGCACGTGCTGGCCTCAGCAGTAGTAACTTTTCCAAAGCAAAAACCTAAAACAAATGGGATCTTGCACGCGCGTTCGTCAATGCTTTCTTTTGGTTATTTACTTCGAATCTTTTATACAGGAAAGGCGTGCGCGTGTGGCGCGTGGAACACCAATCCCTGCATTCTCCTTGATGCTTGGGTAAGACAGCAAATGGTCTATTGCTCATCTACAGCGAGTGACTCGTCGCAACTTTAAAATGGCTGACCAACTACACGCTGTATAAATATCCCCACAACCCCAAACTCACATGCAGCGAAGCGCTAATGCAGCGCTCCTCACGTGCCGTCAGCTACTTATCGTCTGCCACGAGCAACAGGTTTGACGGTGAGATACAAAGCTGGTGAACGCTCCCGTCAGCACGCGCTTAGCGCGAGGTAAGCGCTACGCTTGTAGCGCTCCGCTTCATGTGTGAACAGGCCTTCAAGCGCTAACTTACAACTGATCGGGGAGATCGGAGGCCGGGAGATCGAGCGCACGTGCCGAACGCGCAAGACGTTCGAAACATGAGCTCCGAGGGAGCGTCTACAACGGCCCTTGCTGGCCGCACATTTTCTGATTCTGCACCTACTGACGAGTACCAGGTTGTACTGCCACCACTACCTCGTGGTGCACTAGCACTGAACACTGTACTTCTGCACTGTGACGTCAAGGGCCGCCCGTACAGGATTGAAGACTTCAAACGTGAGCTGGAACGCCTGAACGTCCTCCGAGAAGTGACCTCAATGGGAGCTAGCATACCAGATGAATACGTCTGGATCGTCACCCTAAGATCGTCAGCGGCCACGCTCATGTTAGTCGCTGCAAAGGAGCTCAAAATCAAGGACAGACGAAGCCTAGTTATCGATCCGAGCAACGCTGAAGTAAGAGTCAAGATCCATTGGATCCCATTCCCTGTGTCGAACGACGAAGTACGCAAGGCGTTGGAGCCTTTCGGTAAAGTTACGGAAGCAACACGGGACACCTGGATGGCCGAAGGTTTCCAAGGCATCGAGTCTGCGACAAGGCTTGTGCGCATCACCCTCCAGGAGGAGACAACGATCGACAGCCTACCGCACCAGACACGGCTTTTTGGTGCGAACTGTTTGATTCTGGCGAACTGTTTGATTTAAGCGTACTGGACACATACGACGAGACTACCGTGTGCCGCGTTGTTCTGAGTGTCATCACTTGGGACATGAGGCAGAAGACTGCTCGAGGACCGACGCTTCAGTTGTCGGACGTCAAGAAACTGGCCCGGTAAATGAAATGATTATGGACGCTGACGAAGCAAAGAGCACAGCAGCCAGTAGCGCTCCTGCAGTCCTGAGCCCTGTATGCAACGACCGGAATTTGCCATGAAGAAAGAGACCGAAAGCCTGGTAAAGATGAAGATACTATAGAGAAGACATCTGTCACAACAGACGAGAAGAAAGTATCAAGCTCACCAGAGCCTCAAACTGAAGAAAATGGCAGTTTGGAATATACCATTCGACAACAGAGAAGTCCCCGGAAGTCGTCGAAATGCCTGAAGCGAGTCAGGCTAGCAAGCGATCCCTGGAAAGATCAACCCGAGATCCTGGAAATCGAGGATCAGGTCAGCGAAAAGGAGGTTTCGTGGAAAAAGTTTACTATAAGAAAAAAGGTTGTTATAACGCGCTTCGTACCCGAAAGAACTCGCAGAAATTATTCAAGATGGAAGGCTGGATTCATTTACAGATGGCACTCTGCAACAATCAACTTAGGCATGTAATTGGGGAAGGAAAAGAAAATATTAGTAACCTGGGTATCCCGCGTATGTGCAACCTTTCACCTTATAAATGTTTGAGATGCAAGAACCATGTCGATTTGCGTTTTTGAATGTCCGTGGATTGAATTCCAGCCGAAAGCAGTACCAGTAACAGCGGTTGCTAGCTAAAGAACAACCGGATATTTTGGCAGTTCAAGAGATAGAATGTCCGAAGACGATTAAGTTGAGCAAGCATTGCAGCCATTTCTTTCGAGGTACGAGGTATGTGTCAGCCATGCCGTTGGTGTGTCAGCAGGGTGCTTTCTCTTTCTGAAAAAGACCTAAAGATTTCTAATTTGTCAATCATTTCTCATGATCAGGGTCGTTTCATTATATGTGACATTACTATGTCAGAACTGTCTTGGCGAGTTATTTGTATCTACGCTCCAAACAAGGTGAAAGAACGAGAAATTTGCTTCATTTATCTCCGCCCATACTTAGGATGTGACCCTATTGTTGTCCTCCTTAGAGATTTCAATTGTATCTTGCTTGAGATAGGTCAATGCAAAGAAATGTCAATGACAGTAGAGCGAACCTGTTAAGCAAGATAGTGGATGAATACAATATGATTGATATAGCGGGAATTAATGCAAAAAGAGGACAGTTTCATTACACGTATTTCCAGGCAACCACACATGCACCTCCTGATAGAATTTACGTGTCATTTGATTTAATAAGTAATTTTCAAATGTACGAGGTGAAGTCTTCTCATTTCACCCACCACTGCTTGGTAACTGTAACATTTGGGAGCAGAGCCCGTACAACAAATAATTTTACTTGGCAACTTTGGAAACTCAATACCAAGCTTCTAAAAGGTGAGCAGTTTGTTACCAGCGTAAATGCACTATTTGAAAAATATACTGAAGCAAATGACCTCTCTTTAAAAACAAAATAAGTGGCAATTGAGAGATCAAGAAGTATAAAGCAAAAAGCAACTGCTAAAGAGAGGCAACTGAATCGAGACTTGCGCATACTTTACGAAACGGAATGTGAGAACCCCGGTCATGGGTTAAAGGACATTCAGTTCGTGAAGTCGGAGATTGAACTTTTGCACAGAGAACGCTACGAAGGCGCGGTTGTCCGTTCTCGAAATAACAAATTTCTTTTTGGGGAGCAACCTACCAAACGATCTTTGGCTTCCCAAAAAAAAAAAAAAAAAACACTAGCCAAGGATATTTATGAAATTGAATTTAACAATCAGATCAAGACTGATTCCAGCAGTGTCGAAAAGGCTTTTGTTCAATACTATACCGAGTTTTCCAGAAAATGGCAACACATACTGGCTTAACGGGCCTGATGAATTTGCTGATGCATGTTCCCCGATTGGAAAACGATATAACCAGTGGCGTACCAACTTGTTTTTGAGTGAGGAAGCAAACAAGGACCCCCCCCCCCCCCGGGGGGGGGGGAGGGGGCGGCGCATAGCGCATACGATCTTTTGCAGTGGCGAGGGCCCGAAACATGGTTTTCAAACCCGACGAGAAAAGAAGCGGTAGCCCGAGGAACGCGAGGAGCACGAGCGAACATTCCATCGCTCGGAAGAAGTGTGTTTTGGTGTCTCGCCGCAGCGGGGCGCCCGTTACATGACTCTTGTCTGCCACTCTACCTTTCCACTTTCGGCGGCCGGTTCTCGTGGCGATCTCCCAGGCTTTGTCAGTATAGAGGAGGCTATGGTGTAACCGATGAGTAAAAATGAATGACTTTATTGTAACTGTTCAAACTGAAATTAAAAGGATACTTCAACGAAATTACAAATATACCCGTCGTGTTCAGAAACAGGCTGAATATGATCCACAATATCCGTAAATGTCAATCGCACGTTTGTATTTTGAGCCTGATGACTGTATTTTTCGTTATAAACGGCCCACCATGGCAAGCGCTCGGACAGCAGCCAGCGGAGAGCACGTCACATCCACCGCAATCGTTACGTAGTTTGTTTCAGGACCTTACGTCCGGACGCAGCGGACGCTGCGAGCTATCCTAGCCAATCCCACTCTATGGACGTAGCCCGTGATACGCTTTCCGCGCGTCGCTGTGCGCCCTCTCCAAGGTCACGTGATATACATACGGCCTTGGATAGGCCCCGATGAGCTCGTAGTAGGGTGCCTTCATGTGCGTTTTGCTTAGGGTGGTGGCATCTCGCCATTTTATCCCACACGTTTATTTTTATTTTTTGTTCAGATGCGCGTGAGAGAGCGTGTCCCTGCTCGCGTTTGTCGCGCTGACTGCTATGCTATGGCGACATTTTGTTTTCGTCGATTTCTTAGTATTTTGCCCGTGAGCGCGTGCTGTCGGCATCGGGTACTACAAAGGTGGCATCACCCTAAACAGAAGGACATTGAGGCACCCTAGCTCGTAGCATCCGCTGAAAGCAGCCGAAGCACACCAGCGATCGGGCCACCGCAAGTAACCCCAAAGCTGCCTTAAAGGGGCGATGCAGCAATTTTTGTACTTAGCGCAAATACCGCTTAAAACGAATCCCTGACGTTAATGACCTATAAAACACGCGTTCGTTTTTCACCCCACGCAATAGAAGTCCCAGAAAAAAATCAAAGAAAAACGAGCAGCGTTCACCCACTCAACTCGCAGCCAGAACAAGCGGCCACGTGATCTGGAGCCGATTATATGCCGCCAATGTTGATCATTGCCACGCGCTGGGGTTGGCAAAGCACAGGACACGCGCTGAGTTCCCGACATTGTTATGGCTCGGCTATTGTCGTCGTTGCAGCGATTGGACACGGGCCACTACCCGAATGCTTCTCGAGCTAGTAATTATCACGAGCCCAAATCGAGTGCCCACGCAATGCTCGGGTCCAATCTATGAACCGCATTCAAATATCGTCACCGGAGGATACTGCGATACCCACGTTACGTCATCAAATTTTGCAAAGGAGAGATTGAATGAAAATGATCGCTTTTGTCCTTGAAATTACACCGCAACAACGGAGATTCTTGGCCAGTGGCGTTGCGTGTGAGTATCCTTGAGTCCCACTAGTGCCAGTAAGCTCGTGTAAAGTGAAAAACATTCCAATTGAATATCGTTGCACAGCTCCTTTAAAGGAGCTGTGCAACAATTTTAACGTTGAAAGAATTGGCGTTTTCTACTTTTGACATTCTTCACCTTGTCACAAAGGACAGAAAACACACCTCCTTCCTTCGAAATGTTGCGATTACGCCGCGTAATCGCGAGGCAAAAATTAGAATATTCCTCGACCTGCAGCCGCGAGCGGCGGCCATGAGAAACACGCGGCATAACGTCTATGGGGAATCTTGTAGAAAGATAGCAAGTTGTGCGAATACCTGCTCGATAAAAGGTAACTTTTCTATAAATCTTGTCGTTCCAACATAAATATAAATGCGTCAAAAACCTGGTATCGTCGACAAAACTTTTAATATACGGAGTTTTGGTGGCACCATCTATACGTAGGTCCACAAAACCGTCAGCAGCGGAACAGCCGCCAGAAGCCGGTGGGAGGGGGACAGGGCCGGACGGGTATGGCCGGACCCGGATGAGACTTTCCTCCTTTCACCATATTGTTCGCGCTGCGCCCGCCAGCACGTGGTCACGCGGTCGCGAGCGGATGAGTTCTCGCCGCTCACTGATGGCTCTAAAAGAGCTTCACCGGAACCCCGCGCCTTCCTTATTGACTTCACAGCGCACGTGACTCGGAAGTTAGTGAAGGAGTTGAGAGGCGCCGAAAACCTCAATCTTCGTCCATCTTTAAAGTAAAAACTAGGACATGCAGGCGAAAGCGGTTTTTTGTTCTTTACTTCAAAAATGTCGAGAAACCAACTCCCACATTAGCTAAGCAAAGCACTGAAACTGTTGCACAGCTCCTTTAAAGGGGGAATGCAACGATTTCCGGACTTCGGTCAAAAATTTGTGGAAGTTGCCCTCTGACACTTCTGAAGTAAAGAACAGAAACCCGTATTCGCCTGAGTTTCCTAGTTGTTGCGTAATTGTGACGTGCTCTCCGCTGGCTGCTGTCCGAGCGCTTGCCATAGTGGGCCGCTTATAACGAAAAATACAGCCGTCAGGCTCAAAATACAAACGTGCGATTGACATTTACGGATATTGTGGATCATATTCAGCCTATTTCTGAACACGACGGGTATATTTCGAATTTCGTTGAAGTATCCCTTTAATTTCAGTTTGAACAGTTACAATAAAGTCATTCATTTTTACTCATCGGTTACACCATAGCCTCCTCTATACTGACAAAGCCTGGGAGATCGCCACGAGAACCGGCCGCCGAAAGTGGAAAGGTAGAGTGGCAGACAAGAGTCATGTAACGGGCGCCCCGCTGCGGCGAGACACCAAAACACACTTCTTCCGCCGAGCGATGGAATGTTCGCTCGTGCTCCTCGTGTTCCTCGGGCTACCGCTTCTTTTCTCGTCGGGTTTGAAAACCATGTTTCGGGCCCTCGCCACTGCAAAAGCTATGCGCTATGCGCCGCCCCCCCCCCCACCCCACCGCGGGGGGGGGGGGTCCTTGTTTGCCCCCTCACTCAAAAACAAGTTGGTACGCCACTGGTTATATCGTTTTCCAATCGGGGAACATGCATCAGCAAATTCATCAGGCCCATTAAAGGAGCTGTGCAACGATATTCAATTGGAATGTTTTTCACTTTACACGAGCTTACTGGCACTAGTGGGACTCAAGGATACTCGCACGCAACGCGACTGGCCAAGAAACTTCTTTGTTGCGGTGTAATTTGAAGGACAAAAGCGATCATTTTCATTCAATCTCTCCTTTTCAAAATTTGATGACGTAACCTGGGGATCGCAGTACTCCCCAGTGACGATATTTGAATGCGGTTCATAGATTGGACCCGAGCATTGCGTGGGCACTCGATTTGGGCTCGTGATAATTACTAGCTCGAGAAGCATTCGGGTAGTGGCCCGTTTCCAATCGCTGCAACGACGACAATAGCCGAGCCATAACAATGTCTGGAACTCAGCGCGTGTCCTGTGCCTTGCCAACCCCAGCGCGTGGCTATGATCAACATTGGCGGCATATAGTCGGCTCCAGATCACGTGGCCGCTTATTCTGGCTGCGAGTTGAGGGGTGAACGCTGCTCGTTTTTCTTTATTTTTTTTCTGGGACTTCTCTTGCGTGGGGTGAAAAACGAACGCGTGTTTTATAGGTCATTAACGTCAGGGATCCGTTCTAAGCGGTATTTGTGCAAAGTACAAAAATTGTTGCATCGCCCCTTTAAGCCAGTATGTGTTGCCATTTTCTGGAAAACTCGGTATTGGCGACGTGCGCGACCGAAAGCGTCGCTGTGGTCGGCCTTCCACGATTGGCCGAACGCTTGAATATGACGTCGGAAAGGGGATTTATCATCGACGGAAATAAGAGGAATGAAAGAAATTTAATTTTGACGGTGTTGGCAGGGTTCCTTTGAGAGCGCAATGATTTCAAGCTTCCACCATGCTAATAACAAACACCATCGAACTTGTTGTTTGCTAGGTAATGACGTCACAAGGGGGAACCATAGGAGGGCGCCACCAAAACATCTCGCCGCTAATAGTATTGAACAAAAGCCTTTTCGATACTGCTGGAATCAGTCTTGATCCGATTGTTAAATTCAATTTCATAAATATCCTAGGCTAGTGTTTTTTTTTTTTTCGGAAGCCAAAGATCGTTTGGTAGGTTGCTCCCCAAAAAAAAATTTGTTATTTCGAGAACGGACAACCGCGCCTTCGTAGCGTTCTCTGTGCAAAAGTTCAATCTCCGACTTCACGAACTGAATGTCCTTTAACCCATGACCGGGGTTCTCACATTCCGTTTCGTAAAGTATGCGCAAGTCTCGATTCAGTTGCCTCTCTTTAGCAGTTGCCTTTTTGCTTTATACTTCTTGATCTCTCAGTTGCCACTTATTTTGTTTTTAAAGAAGTCATTTGCTTCAGTATATTTTTCAAATAGTGCATTTACGCTGGTAACAAACTGCTCATCTTTTAGAAGCTTGCTATTGAGTTTCCAAAGTTGCCAAGTAAAATTATTTGTTGTACGGGCTCCGCTCCCTAATGTTACAGTTACCAAGCAGTGGTGGGTGAAATGAAGACTTCACCTCGTACATTTGAAAATTACTTATTAAATCAAATGACACGTAAATTCTATCAGGAGGTGCATGTGTGGTTGCCTGGAAATACGTGTAATGAAACTGTCCTCTTTTTTGCATTAATTCCCGCTATATCAATCATATTGTATTCATCCACTATCTTGCTTAACAGGTTCGCTCTACTGTCATTGACATTTCTTTGCATTGACCTATCTCAAGCAAGATACAATTGAAATCTCTAAGGAGGACGACAATAGGGTCACATCCTAAGTATGGGGCGGAGATAAATGAAGCAAATTTCTCGTTCTTTTCACCTTGTTTGGAGCGTAGATACAAATAACTCTGCCAAGACAGTTCTGACATAGTAATGTCACATATAATGAAACGACCCTGATCATGAGAAATGATTGACAAATTAGAAATCTTTAGGTCTTTTCCAGAAGAGAGAAAGCACCCTGCTGACACACCAACGGCATGGCTGACACATACCTCGTACCTCGAAAGAAATGGCTGCAATGCTTGCTCCAACTTAATCGTCTTCGGACATTCTATCTCTTGAACTGCCAAAATATCCAGTTGTTCTTTAGCTAGCAACCGCTGTTACTGGTACTGCTTTCGGCTGGAATTCAATCCACGGACATTCAGAAACGCAAATCGACATGGTTCTTGCATCTCAAACATTTATAAGGTGAAAGGTTGCACATACGCGGGATACCCAGGTTACTAATATTTTCTTTCCTTCCTCCAATTACATGCCTAAGTTGATTGTTGCAGAGTGCCATCTGTAAATGAATCCAGCCTTCCATCTTGAATAATTTCTGCGAGTTCTTTCGAAGTTACGAAGCGCGTTATAACAACCTTTTTTTTTGTAGTAAACTTTTCCACGAAACCTCCTTTTTGCTGACCTGATCCTCGATTTCCAGGATCTCGGGTTAATCTTTCCAGGGATCGCTTGCTAGCCTGACTCGCTTCCAGGCATTTCGACGACTTCCGGGGACTTCTCTGTTGTCGAATGGTATATTCCAAACTGCCATTTTCTTCAGTTTGAGGCTCTGGTGAGCTTGATACTTTCTTCTCGTCTGTTGTGACAGATGTCTTCTCTATAGTATCTTCATCTTTACCAGGCTTTCGGTCTCTTTCTTCATGGCAAAAATTCCGGTCGTTGCATACAGGGCTCAGGACTGCAGGAGCGCTACTGGCTGCTGTGCTTTTTTGTCATTTCGGCACCCCACAACTATTGTTATTTCCGGCACCCCACAAATATTGCCACTTCGGGCACCCCACAACTCACTCCCAGTCTTCAGGGCCACACCTGGTCGCACTCCTAGTGACGTCATTCGGAGTGCCGTGTAGGTTCCCGTGTGCTCTCTCGGAGTACGCTTCCTCTCCCTCTCTCTGCTGACATTAGCGAGCGTTAGGCTGCAGCTTAGAGCCGAGCAAGGTCACGTAATCTTCTAGCAGTAGTTCCTTCGGCTGCCACTTGCGGCTACACGTGGGGGAAAAAGCTCGACTTTTGCTTTGCGATTATGCAGCGGAATCGCGACATTTTTTAATGAAGGAGATGTTTTCTCTATCCTTCGGGACACGATAAACAACGTAAAAATGACGAGATGCAAATTCTTTTATTCATAAAATCGTTGCACCCCCCCTTTAATTTGTATGCATTTTGAGTGACGGGTTAATCTTCTATAATCTTGTAGAGGGACGATAGCGACTTCTGGGATACGCAAAAGAGAGTCTCGGGGAGAGGGTGGTTCCTCCTTCAGCTCTTCTCTCGTTGTGGCCGGAGGCAAGACAGTAGGGAGTTTTCGTAGACCGCGCTTCCCCTCCGCTACGCCCTCCGCAACGAAGGAGTTGCTACTGCGCCTGCGCGCCGATAGCCTTGACTGTAGAGTTCCGGGTATCGTAGCGGGTTACGGAGGGCGTTGCGGGACGGCGAAAACGGTCTACGAAAACTCCCTAGTTGTCGTGACTACCTGTCAAGGTTCCGGTCAACTTTCTGTGGCAATCCGAAGAGAGGAGGAAAGCGCGTGTACGGCGGTTGGTGCACCCTCTCCCCTAGCATTGACTGCATTGCCACAATAGCTGACCGCAGTATAGACGGGCATCACAAACGAGGCGTTAGCGACATCCACCAGGTGCTCTTTGCTAATCGTTTAATTGGTTTTAAAATTCCTTTTCGTGTGTTTTTCAACGAGAGATTGGTGTGCATGTCTGATGTGAGAATGCTCCCTTGAACACGAATGGACCAAGAAATAGGCGTCGAAATTTCGTTGAAGTATCCCTTTAAAGGATATAAAGAAAGGAAAAAAAAGAGGGGGGGGGGAGATCGGTGGCTCAGTGGTCTAGCGCACACCAGCTAGGAGCACGTGGAGCGAAAGCTCGCGCTGCAGAACCCCGGATCTTGGGTTCAATCACCACCCCTGCCCGTTTCGATCTGGATGAGCATCGTACCGGCGTGCGGTCGTGTATCACTACTGCGTGATGCACGTTAAAGACTCCAGGCTAGCGGTTGTACCGCACTGGCTAAATTTCTCATCTACAGCTGGCAGACTCGTCGCCCGTTGAGGCAGACCAAGTTCTAGGCTGCATAAACATACACAGAACACTTTTTTTTTACAATTGAACGTTTAGTGGAACACACTATTTGTACACAAATTCAGGCTCCCGACTCAAAAAAGGCACTCCGAGTTAAAGTGCACTGACGGTGCACTTACGCAGCTATCCCTCGCCCTTTACTCTAATGCAGGCCTCAAACAAATCTCTCTATTTTGCTTTTCAGTTTTCAAACTATTTTTGTTTCGTCAAGAGTAGGCGCATACGGACACCTGAATTTGTGAACAAATAGTAAGTGTATTTCAATAAACGTTCGGTTGTAAGTCAGCGCTCGGTCCTGCCTCGTCTACCTCGTGTCCTCGTTCCTTTAGGCGCTTTACAAGTTACAAATGTACCAACTAGCCCACCTATCCATTTTACTGCCTAGACTGAATTAGACGCCTTGCGATTCGTCCGAACGAGTTCAACGTTAAAAAACCATTGCAAATTACCAACACCAAAGTAATACACAGTTACAATTACTTTTAGCCAAACTAATAAATTAGTTTTTCTTATGCCCACCTGCGATGGCTCTACTGAGTTTGACTGGGATGTCATACCTTGTTCTCCGTGTTATTTCCAGCAGAAGTTTCAAGCAGGGTAGTTTCCGGTAGCTTTCGTGTGCCGTATTCTTTGGGAAAAGATTTGTACCTTTGTGAACCAGTCGCCAATATAGGTATATTGAGCTCACTAACCTACAAAAGTTAGCGCCCTTCTACCTTCATTTAGCCATCGATCTAATGATTTGAGAAGCAGAACAGCGAATTTCTTATCAATCTTCGAAACAGAGATATATCAGATAGGAGCACATTCTCCCGTGAACTGCCCGCCAATTCCCGATAGAAATATCTCTTATTGCGCTTTGTTGCAGATGCCTGCTCCAGCAAGCATGACGAGGAGCCATTCGGTAAGTGAAGTGCGCCAGAAATCACTGAAGCACAGAAAACCGCAAATCAGAAGAGCCATGAAATGGGAGCGTTGATCGATGCAACGCTAACTTCACCCTCCCTTCTCTCCCGATGAACCGATTGAATGGTCCCGCGCTACACAGTCACATCACCACAGCCGGTGCCATCGTGCCCAAGGCCCTCCACGCAGAAAAATAATGACGTACTACCTCGAAAAATGACGCCAGCTATCTCGAGAATGATCCAGGCGGTGGAAGGAGAGTAAGGTGCCGTTCATACACTTGCAACAGACCGAGAGAGAAAAGACCAGTTTTTAAGCCTCTTGAGACGTCTCTGCTGCGGAGCAGGTCTTCCGCCGTCTTGGCTCTTTACGTCCTACTCGGTTTGCAAGTGTGTGAACGGCGTTTGCGCGATAAGGACGGTTCTTCGGTTGGTTCTCACCAACTCCACGATGCTCCTAGACACGTTGCACCATCATGCGGGGTTTGTCAGAAATGCGAGCAAATTTTCGCCACTAGTCTGCGAGGGGCGCCATTCAGACACCCTTTTCCACCATGCACGAGAGTGTGAAAGAGCAAAAATTGAAGACAAAAGAACACAGGGAGCAGAGCTCCTCGTCCGCTGGGCTGTGGCGCTCCTTCCGACCATGTCCTGTCTCCTGTGGAACATCAGATGCATTTGTTCATACAAACCCTTCCAGCCAGGCACGTAGCCAGAAAAAGAAAAGGGGCGAGGGTGCATGCCCCCTCTTTACGTGCTTAGCTGGGGCATAGCTGGGGCGTGGAATGCTGCACTGTGCCTTCAGTCCTTTTGTTTCAGATATACACAAAGAGGGTACTGGGTGATTCCACGTCAGATCATGCAATGATGGTCCGGGTCATAATTTAGATATTTTTGTTAAAAATATATATATATAAGCCATGTTCTTGGGAGGAACATTCAGCTATATATGAACGCCGTAAAAAAAATTTTCGCTGAGATATAAAATAGAAAAGCTCGAGGCGTGGAAATTGAGGAAATTTCACAATGCTACTTTGCACAGTCGCCATTTCCTCACTGAAGCTTTTACGTCACCATGACCTTTGTAATACGTTTTACAAACAATATACAACACATACACAAAAAATTAAAAATATCAAGAAAATATTTCTATGCAAACAAACAAATCAAACATGGCATAAAAACGCGTTTTAGAGACATATTCACAATTGTTTTGCAAATAAATCATCTTTCATAATGCTTCACAAGACATATCAAAATGAGCGTCTTTAAATATTCTTTACGAATATATAAAGATAATATGCCCACCCTTCACTATATTTGAGTTATTAACGCGGAAATGCGGCTGATTTCTCAAAATGTGGCAAGATTGGGCGTCGATATTTAAAAAACTCCATCTTTTATTTTCTTTAAACTCCCCTTGGCACTTTGCAGTGACTTGAACCAACCTGTGATGGCAAAAGATTGAGTAACATATGACCTCCGAACGGGAAAAGCTATGACAAACCTTCACTCGGAGCGAGCCGACGTCTTCGGCATAGCGGCTTGGCCGCACAGCACCAAATATTTTGAGCGTTAGTTATGGCATGTATTTTATATTATTAAAATTCTTTTTTTCATAAGGGGTCAGTATTAGTGACGCCAAAAGGAACTTCGAGGTGGAATACCATTAATTAGCTTACAATTCACCTACTCCACCACAAGCGCTTTTTTCGTGTCCAGTGGCTGAAAAGATCCATCTTGCCGAAGAGTATGGCTTCCGAGACAATTCGTGCAATTGGAAGCGATTCTTGAAATGCGCCGCCGCTCCGTCTGATACAAAAATTATTGGAGAAAAAGACTGGGTAACGTTCCTCAAAATACTCTTTTATGGCCTCTGTGGCTAGAAGAGCGTGAGCTGGGTCATGTGTCGTGTACCATCGCTGACAACGGCAAAGCTTTGCGTGCCTTGCGTGGACGTAACCACACTTGTAAAGAGACACTTCAGTTTTTTCCAACGAAAACTCTGCACTTCGGTTGGGAAGAGTACTGTCCACTTTTCCGCAAAATCGAAGTGGAACATCACTGCCTTGAGTGGTAAGGCGGTTCTTGTGTCATGTATCAGGCTTCATTGAAGGTGACGGATGTAAGAATGCCTCATGTACTTTTCGCAATCCAGTTCCCACAGGAAGGCGGAACTGTCCATAACCTTTCTGACGAGTTCGCCAGCGTCCCATAACGCGAAACAGATCTCTTCGTCTTCGTCGAGATGGAGCGACTGCAGCGAGATGCTCTGCGTTTTTGGGTGCTTTTCGCAACGGCGCAGGAAGTAATCGTTCTGTGGAGCGCAGCACAAGTAGATGCGCTTGAGGTCGTTTTCAGTAAATGTCTTCTTTGGGGCATTTGTTATTGCCGTTAAAAGCAACTGAAAATTGACGCAATATATGCACGCGCACACCTCGTGCTCGGGAACTTTTTTTGCCCATTTTGGTCGTAGGGAATAAAATTTGGAGATGCCTAGTTCTGGATGGGGATGGTCCTTCCCAGGCACGTAGCCAGGATTTGTTTTCGGGGGGGGGGGGGGGGGGGGGGGCGCCCACGACAAAATGCTGTATGAGGGGAGGGGGAGAGGAGGCCCCAACAAAATTGGAAGATTTCGGGGGGGGGCGGGCCTTATGCCCCCCCCCCTGGATAGTGCCTGGTCCTTCCTAAACAGCTGGTTAGCTTCCTTAAAGGGATACTTCAACGAAATTTAAAATATTCCCGTCGTGTTCAAAAATAGGTTGAATATGATCCACAATATCCGTAAATGACAATCGCACGTTTGTATTTTGATCCTGGTGGCTGTATTTTTCGTTATAAACGGCCCACTCTGGCAAGCGCTCGGAGAAGGCCCAGCTTAGAGCACGTGGCATCCAACGCAATCGCGACGTAGGTCGTCTCAGGACGAGCAAAGCTACGGCGAGGCTGACGTCGAGAGGATGGCCTAGTCGTTCCAGCCACCGAAGCGGCTGCTTTTGTACGAATTTTGAGTGACGGGTTAATCTTCTATAATCTTGTAGGGGGACAATAGCGACTTCTGCGACACACAAAAGGGATTCTCGGGAAGAGGAGTTCCTCGTTCCCTCTTCTTTCGTCGTGGCCGGAGGCGAGACAACCTCCGTCACTAGCTGTCAAGGTTCCTAGACGGGCATTGCAAACGAGGCGTTAGCGACATCCACCAGGTGCTCATTGCTAATCGTTTAATTCGTTTTAAAATTCCTTTTCGAGACTTTTTTAACAAGATATTGGTATGTTCCATGTGATACTGCTCCTTTGAACACATATAGACCAAAAAATGAGCGCCGAAATTTCGTTGTAGTATCCCTTTAATAGAGCGGGTCATAAACCTTTTTACGACTTTAGACATGTCGTTGATTATGGCTTTAACGACGTCCTTTTTGTTGGGGCTTTGAACAGAGCATGCGAGGTCGTCGCGTGTGTAGTACTCAATTGCAACCCTCAAGTCTTCGGCGCTCGCCTTTTCCCCCATGTAGAGATCAGGGGTTGCCCATACACCACCTTTACGCTTCAGTTTTCTTGTTTGATCAATCATGTAGGCAGTCGCTTCCGGTACCAGACGCAATATTTCTTTCTTCGAGATGCTTGGTGGCAGAAGCGTGTACAATGGCTTGCGTTCCTGGTGGGAACTGCATGCCTTCAGCGCTTCGCGGAACGCGTCAAACCACTCCGCGCAGTGCTCAACTATCTTCGAGTTCGAGAGTTTCGTGCGGTGAAGCAAGCAAAGTGGACCACCGTAAAACCTGTGGGAGGAATCCAGGCATCTTATCTGTGGAAGTCATCGTATCCCGAGAGGCCGGATGTATACATGGCCACTCGCGCAACTGAACGTTTTAAGCTTATGTATGCATATTTTGCGAATTTGCAGAGTGGGGCCATTTTGTTTCCGAATTGTAAGCTAATTAATGGTATTCCAGCTCAAAGTTCCTTTGCGCGTCACTAATATTCACCCCTTATGAAACAAAAAATTTCAATAATATAAAATGCATGCCATAACTAACGCTCGAAATGTTTGGTGCTGTGCGGCAAAGCCGCTATAACGAAGACGTCGGCTCACTCCGAGTGAAGGTTTGTCGTAGCTTTTCCCGTTCGGAGGTCATATGTTACTCAATCTTTTGCCTTCACAGATTAGTTCAAGTTACTGCAAAGTGCCAAGGGGAGTTTAAAGAAAATAAAAGATGGAGTTTTTCAAATATCGACGCCCAATCTTGCCACATTTTGAGAAATCAGCCGCATTTCCGCGTTAATAACTCAAATATAATTAAGGGTGGGCATATTATCTTTATATATTCGTAAAGAATATTTAAAGACGTTCATTTTGATATGTCTTGTGAAGTATTATGAAAGATGGTTTATTTGCAAAACAATTGTGAATATGTCTCTAAAACGCGTTTTTATGCCATGTTTGATTTTTTGTTTGCATAGAAATATTTTCTTGATATTTTTAATTTTTTGTGTATGTGTTGTATATTGTTCGTAAAACGTATTACAAAAGTTATAGTGACGTGAAAGCTTCGATGAAGAAATGACGGCTGTGCAATAGTAGCATTGTGAAATCTTCTTGATTTCCACGCCTCGAGCTTCTCCATTTTATATCTCAACGAAAGAAATTGTTGCGGCGTTCATATATAGCTGAATGTTCCTCCCAAGAACACGGCTTTCATATATATTTTTAACAAAAATATCTAAATTATGACCCGGACCATCATTGCATGAACTGACGTGGAATCACCCTACTGTGGAGGCTCAGGACCTACTTTGGCTGTTGAAGCCCTTGTCCCCTTGCATTTTTTTTGTTTTTTGCTAAACACAACTTTTTTTGCTAGTCACGTCACATTGAACCAATGCACGCACATTTTTTACATTTTTAGGGGTGTAAAAATGGTTTTTCATAATTGCGCCCTTATATTTGAGTAATACACCCTTTCTAATTAAAAATAGGGTGTTGTTCCATGCAACAATATACATTTTGAAGGGCGTAAAAAAGATGTGAAGGGCGCTACTACAGAAAAGGGTGTAAGCGACCTTGCATCTGCTTTAAAGTGTAAGGGGAGGTTGCGTTGTTTTGGTGACTATATTGAATAATTATTCCCTGGGCTAATGCCTTTGAGTTGAAGATACATTCCTTGAGCCTTGCAATAGCATGCTGTATGTGAAATATTGAAAAGAACAAAGCAACATATTCACAACCTTCGTAACTGTGAAGGCAATCCCCTGCGGACGAGTACATTTCCAGCGTGTCTAGCAAATTATTATCTTGAATTTTCCAGGTTTTCCCTGACAATTTCAGGTGAAATTCACTGACCACTATAGAGGCAGTTAAACATGTAAGACCATTAATACACAAGGCATTGAGCATTGTGCACTGTGAGGATCATTTTGCACGGGCTTAATCCAACTTGCATATTCCGAAATATTCGGGTTGTCCAGTCCGGATTAAACAAGCACTTTTTTACCGCCGACATCGTCGGCGAAGAGAGCCACTTCCGGAAAGTAAACACGATGAAAACACGACGCTCAACCACACACGTCAATAACCAAATGGCAGCATGGCCGCATGGCCGCCAGATGCACGCTTTCGGCTTAGGGCTTGGATTGGATTGGGGTGTGTGGCTCTCCAATTTGTTACTAAATCTAGTAGCTATTCTAGCCTAGTGTCGAGGCCTCAAGCCATACCAATCCAATCCAAGGCTTGGACTGGATTTGTCGGCTGTTCCCTTTGCATCGTGTAGCTGACTCTACATTGGGTAAGCAGAGCCCGTGCTCCGCTCTAAGCAGAATTTATTGCCTATTTTTCTGCCCCCAAGTCTTTGCTCAGGGCACTCGATGGCGTTTCCGGCTCATTTTCCCTGACAGGGCTAGCTTTTTGACACTATCCCTGTCCACTCCCCCGATTTTTCCCTGTAATTAAAATTTCCCTGACAATTTCCGGTTTTCCCGGTCGCTAGACACCCTGATTTCAATTGTCGAGTATATAAGGCGGTGGAGCAGTCAACAGTCGCAATTCCGGTCTCATGTGTGTTTCACTGTATCCGTATTTATGGTTTCTGTGAATGTGCAATTGCATGTGGTGCATGCTGCTTGTAAAAATATGTATATAGAATGCTGACAAGGTTGCCTGAAATCTATTCATAGTGTTTGCCAGCATCCTAAGGGAGTTCCTGTAGCACTCTTAGGGTGTTAACCCTGAAACAAGCAAACTTACACCTTTAAGGGTGTAAACAAATTTGAGTGAATAGCAAATAAGTCAACTTTGTTAAATAGGCATTTGCATAGCAGGGGCATTTGTTGTCTGATTTAACAATGAAGCATTTCCTAGGCACTGTCGTGGTTTCAAAGTTAACTTACTGTCTTCTGCCATTGACAAACAGGGGACAAGCTTTGCTGATGCCTCTCGCTCGTCTGTAAGCAGGCAGATCCGTAGGCCCAGACTCCTTTCTTTTGCAGTCCGCAAGTATGACGGCTGTCCGGACCATGAGGACATCTGCGAGACACGATGCCGCATCCTGATGAATGCTAAAGGTCACTGCGACCACCTCTACCCCAAGAGGTGCTTGTGCAGCTGAGACGCAAGCAGGAGTTGTTCTTCGCCATTTTCCCACCCCCCTTTTCCATAAAAAAAAAGGCAATAGACCTCTTCATTCAACCTTGACAAAAGAAACTAATTCTGCTATCCTGTAGTGTTTTTTTTTTTAGGTTTATACATTAGAACAGTGGTTCTCAACCATTGGTGTTTCGCGGACCCCTTGTGGATCGGCCCAGATGATGGGGGACCCCGTTCGCGGTGAGGGAAGGGAAAGGCATAGGTTAATTTTGATAATTATTTAATAAGTGAATATAACTAAGGGCTAGTGTGAAGTAGACTTCTCTCATTGACAGACACACGAGAAAACTCACCCGAAACTCTGAATGTTTCTACTCAATCTGAAAAGGATACGACTTTTATTGCCGAGCTCGACTGATGAGGCAGTGCTTCGCGGACCCCTAGGGTGCCTTCGCGGACCCCAAAGGGTCCGCGGACCCCCATTTGAGAACCACTGCATTCGAATAAAAAGCTTGCAAGTGTAGTATAGAGGTGGACTGGTTTTCACTGCAGAAATTCAAAAGCAGAGATACTGCCCTAACGTGTGATATCTAGAGCCAAGAAATTTAAACATATCTACAGTTTACTTAGATTAACAATTGGATACATAATTATCAGGGGTGTGCGCATATTTGAGATTTAGAATACGAATCGAATATTTTTCTTATTCGATTCAAGAATTGCATATTTAGAAATTTGTAAATATTCGGTTATGGCCGAATATTCCGGTAATGTAAGAATATTCAATAAAATATTGAATATTCCGTGTGGGAGCATGCCCTGAACACCCAAAGCTTCCTTAAAAGCAGTGTTTAGTCGCCTAAAATTGCGGGTCTTGTAGTCATTTTTTTTATAAACCCTTGTCGTTTACGTTATAAGTATAACTGCCATGTTTGCACGATTCTAACGCGCAGGCAGATTGAGCTTCCAGATATTCAAAAAGTAAATTGCTGCCGATTCTACTGTGCAGGTAAAATAATGAAAGTTGAACACATACCTCATAGAACAAATTTGATAAAACTCACGCCAACGCAAAAATAAATAATGTGCATTAGTCGTCGTTGTCGGAGTCCGACGATGGTTCTTCGCTGTACACAGAGGTAATCCTTGATTTCTTCTAAACGGTTTTAAAAACCGTGCTTTTTGCGCTTGTACAAGTGCGCGCCCGTCGTCTCTGGGAGGGTCATATTCAAAAACAACACTGCGAGCTCGTCGGGTCGCCAGCATTGCGAGATTACGCAGTGCTGCTTTATCTTTTCCCGCCAGCGTAATGGCCTTTCATTTAATTAAAGCCTCCTGATGGAATTTCTTTTGTTTTTCCATCTTAAAGCGGCAGACAAGAGCCCGTAGACGCGAGAGAATGCGCGTGATACGGATACCAAAATGGCAAATGGATGGCTGGTAATGGCTAGCCTAACATTTCATCATCCCTTCGTTTTTTAAACACTATACATTTTGTTATAACACGACCCTTTCATCTTTAAAAAGTTCCCACTGCTTATTTTTATCTGTATTTCCCCCCTCTTTAGATCTTTTCTACCAATCTTCTAATCTCCTCTCAGTTACCGCAATTCTTTCCCCATCCATTCGTCCTTCGTGTCTGCAAATCCCAGTGCCCCCTCCAAATCCGTACCCCCCCCCCCCCTTCAAAAGAGTCAAAAGGGCATACGTCCCATAGAGTGTCTATTTCCTGGAATTTAGCCCTATATGTTTTCGTTCTTAGCACCCCCGTTCTAGCTTCAAACAGCAATGAGCTCCCCAATGAATTATCATACAACTGTTCCTTCTTTATTTCTTGCTTTTGTGCCCTAGATATTGTGATTTCCCTGCATTCTCTCTTCCCACAATTTCCTCCCAGTTTCCTTTTCTCCCTTTTCTACTGATATGCTCTGATCGGCCCCATCTCGTTGAATGTATTTAAATCTCAGCTTGCGGGTTCGGTTTGTCCCCTTAGTGTTTAAGACTTTTCATATATAGATACTTGTACGCTTTCGCTGCCAACCGTGTATCCTCAATTTCAACTAGTCTGTTCAAAGTTTATTTTACTGATCGCTTCTCTACCCTCTAAAGATGCCCAACCCATATCCCCCTGTACTCCCTCATTTGGTGTATTCCCCCATGTGCCCCCAATGCCAACATACCCACACTCCTTTGCGGTATCTTTAAACCTGCCTGGATTTCTGACCTCATACACATTACCGCATTCCCAAATTACGGTCCTGGCACCATGTCTCCCTTCCATACACCCCTAACGACTTTGTATCTTTTATAGTTCCAGAGTGCCCCGTGTTTCATAATAGCTGAATCCCAACTTCCCCTTCTTAATTACAATATCTTCATGTTCTTTTAGATTATTTCTTCCCTCCTTTAACAATACTCCCAGATATTTGTACTTTTCTACATGTTCTATCACAGTGTCTTGCATTTCCAGAGGCTCCCCCTCCATGTCGTTATGAACTAGTTTCCCAGACTTGTCCCTACTGAAGTTCAAACCTAAAGTCTCCCCTTCCCCGCCACAAATTCTAATTAGTGCCTGCATTGTCTCTCGACTCTCTGCTACAAGTACAATCTCATCTGCATACATCAGCCCTGGAAAAACTTGATTTACTTTTTCCCTCCATGTAAGTCAGATCAAATCCTAAATTGCATTGCTCTAATCTTTTTTTTTTTCCATTTTACTAAGGTATATCATAAAGAGCAGGGGAGACAACGGGCAGCCCTGCCTAAGTCCTATTTTTATTGCTGCTGGTTTTGTGGTTTCGGCTTCCCAAGTTATAACTACCCTGTTATCTGCATAGTATGTCTGTTCTATAAACTTCATCAAATTTTCATTTAGTTCATATCCTTTCAGCTGATCCCAGAGTTTTGCCTGATTCACACTGTTGTATGCTCCTTTGATGTCCAAAAATGCCAGCCATAACGGCCTTTGCGTTGTCGTTGCTATATCTATGCACTGCGTGATTATGAATAATTATCCTCCAGTCTTCTATCCCTTCTGAAATTACTTTGGAGCTCTCCCAGTATCTGCTTGCCCTCTGTCCATTCTTCCATTTTGCTCTTCACAGTCTGCATAGCTATTCGGTAGATTACTGATGTTACTGTGATTGGTCGGTACAATGTTTTTGTCTCCCTTGCCCTTATAAAATAGTCTTGAATGTAAACAAATGGTCACGATGGTGATGGGGCTAGCCAACTTATACCAAGTACTGAATAATTTTTTTTTCGGTTTTTGGTTTGAATTGTTAAGTCTATGTATTTTTGGGCACCGATTTCGGCGAAAAAAGTGTGCGTTAGATTCGTGCAAACGTTTGCATTAGCTCACAACAAAGGAGCAGTTATGGTTTTCGTTTTGCCAAGCTTGCATTGTGAGTCACTTTTCTAGCAACCTTATATTTTCTGCAGCAGGAGCAAGGGTATTTTCTGCTGCAGGAGTATTTGTCACTGCAAAAGGAGAGTGCTTATGTACTGAACATCAGGAACAATTAATTGTCTTGCATGATAATTTGCAATAATTGTTGCATTAGCAGCTGATGTCTTGCTGGCTAGTCAAGGGCAGTTTTAATTATTTTCTTAAAAAATGTTACCATCAGTTCTTTGTGTGACATTACAGGTTGCATTTTTACATGTTATCTAGACATGTGCAGTTTTGCACACTCAGTTTGCCAATGTGTATAACTTATCAGTTTGGGAACCTTTAGACTTGCCACTGAAATCTCTCTAGGGCCTTCACCACTTTAAGCCAGGGCATTGTGGGTTCCTCTGCCAGATTCAAGCCCTTTAAATGGCAATATGCATTTTGAGTTCTAACACTGTCTCCTCGGGTGACAGATAGTGAAGCATTACAGACAGAGTTCCTGCACACGGGACTGACAGGGATGCAAACTGGAAGCACACATTGTATGCGTAAAATATAATACATTTTATTTGTTCGGAAAGTCAGTGTGCTGAGAACAGTGTGCAGCATCACTGCGACACCTTCTAAAACGAAAACAATTTATCGGCTAAGCTGGAGGCCCTTCCAAAAACACTGAATGCTCAAGGAGGGATCCGACACCACGCCCATTTGGAACACGACACCAACTTATCTCACAGTGCTAGTTTTACGCTTGGGTCACAGCGTGATGACAATGCCATCTTGGGCCCCGACGGCCGGGTGTGGACGACCACATCATAGCACGCAGTCAAAAATGGCAGACAGGCTCTCGTGACTGTAGTCCGGAAGCATGAAGTTGAAGTTCATCATGTCAACATGGGGCCTCAGGAATGGCTGAAACATTGCACACGTGGCACATGCCTTGCAGAGAAATCCACCTCGTGAGGTTTGGCCCGCCTGAAACAAAAGAAACACTGGATTCTTGCATCTTTTCATGCGGCGCAGCATGCTATCCTAACCAGCTCTGAATACAAAAGAAGATTCTACTAAGTAGAAACAAATACAGAACTCGCACTCTGCACTGCCGCAATTAGACCAACTCATTTGTGGAACTGGAGCGCTGTACAACAGTGTTTCCCAAACTCTGATACCCTGCAACCCGCCAAAATATAGAATATTTTGTCAAAAACACACAATACAGCACTAACTCAGTGATGAGTAAGACCTGATGGTAGTGCTAATGCAGCACCGACTTAGCATTATCTCGGCACTCAGATGCATGTGCGAACTGGATTTTAATGTCCAGGTTGTCTTAAAGAGGCTAGGTTCAGTACTCCTTATTTGGACAAGGCCGAAACTCTTTTTAATGTTGTTCAAAGACCTCCAAAACACTGTGCAAGTTTGTCTGCTCCTTGCGCACCTCGTGCGTTTCTTTGCCCGCCAAATGCAGCTACGAGCCTTTCTTTCCTCCCAACCTCAACCAATAACGGTGCACGCTTGGCTGCGTCGTCATCGCGCATTTCCTGCACATTCTCTATGCTGCTTTTTGACTGGCGTACCCTGGTGTCCCGATGCATCAAAGATGCATTTTAGAATACTTGCGCGCGGTATGAAAACCTGCACCAGAGGAACAGGCGTGGCCGCCCGTGCACTCACCACGGAGAAAGATCGTCGCTGGAGGACCAACTTGCCCGACGGCTCAAAGGCCTCCTCACAGCTGCAACACGTCAGCACCCCTCCTCCAACCTCGAGGACAGCGCTGTCCCTGCTTTGCAGGAACTCATACTTCTCCTGGTACAGAGAGAACACACAACGCAAAGAAAGTCAAATTTGAGAGTTTTACCTGCAAAACCAACGAAGGGCACCTGGCACGCCCCAGCGAAGGACTGAGGATTAATTTTAACCACCTGGGAACCTTTTGACATCCAACCAAAATCTCGATTAGACAACCCCTTCTCTGCAATAAGCCTCCGTCAGATTGTGGGCACCTCCCCTGGGATTCTAACCTGCTGTCTGGGCATCCGCGGGTCCGAGCTTTGCCTCAGAGCCATCGAGGCGGTGCAACGCAAGGAAAACAGAGGGACTGAGACTACCACAAAGCAAGGCCCAAAGCAGCGATTCTCGACGGCTGAGGTTTCAGGGATCCCTTCTGGATCAGCAGATGTGATGAGTGGTACACCGGTAGGGGCAGAGGGAGGGTTGTCGGACATTACAATGACAAGAGGGTAAATAAAGAAAGCTATACACATGCAAACTAATA
>JAZHYW010047179.1:0-13367 GCA_037355805.1 Ixodes ricinus
TCAACATTCGCTCATACCGGAAGCTATTGTGGACTGGAATGGCCTTCCCGATGACATCGTCACCATCACTGATAACGCGAAATTTAGAACTGTACTAACCAACCACTCCCCTCTATAATGCCCCTTGGGGCCCTGAGGGTAATTGTAAATAAATAAATAAATAAGTATAAATAAAGCTCAACGCATCGATTTGCTCCGGAGATCACTGCTTTTTGCTCGTGATCAGTCCAATATAGATCTCCATTGTGTGATTATTCTTTGATTTAAATACAAAATATAGGGACATATAAAAACACCATATAATAAAAAAAAATGATAAAAAATATTTTTGCGGCCACGTTTTGATTTAAATCATCCTGGTAAAATCGGTCTGATTTGAATCACGTGAGTGTCACCATATTTAATTCTGACGTAGCCGGGATGAAGGAAATACGACTTTTTCTTATTTTCCGTTCGAATAAGGTAAGAATTAAAACCACTCCTTCTTAAATGTGTGTGTGTGTCAAACGTTTAATGAGAAAAAAAGAAAAAAAAGAAGTGGTCGCACTCGCGCGTGACTTCTTTCACGGGACTTTCCCCGTAGGAAGCTCCCCTTCTAGATGTCCTGACGTAGGTCGCCCGACATCGTATAATCGAGCAGGGTCCGTAAGATTCGGACTCGTCTTTCAGAGTCGTCAAACGGTCTGATCCACTCTTCGTAGGAGCTAGGAGTGTCTTCGCCCAGCTGGGCCCAAGCATCGCTTCTGTGTGTGGCGAGGGCCTCACATTCCCAAATCAGGTGGTAAAGTTTTGGGAGTGTGCCGTCTCCTTTGCAGAGTTGACATCTTTGGTCGGGGGTTCGTAATCAGGGTTCAACTTTCTTTTCTTGATGGTCTCAAATTTTTGAGTCATGTATGGTGTTGTTGCGCCACCCGTACGAATTCGTCGTAATATCACCATTTCCTTGCGTTTGAAGTGGTTCAGTGGAATGGGATTTGGTTCGGGGTTCCAGCCCAGGCAGCACAGACACGGTGAAAAGACGTCGAAAGAAGGTGATGACGTCAGGAACCACACGTCGAAAGAACGTTGAAAGTCTGAACGTCAGGTCCCTTCGACGTAATATGGAAAGGCTAATGTCTGGAAAAAAGGGTGGATTTTACGTCGACATAACGTCCCACTTAACGACCTTAGAACGTCGAGCGCACGTCTAAATTGGACGGGAAGTCAAGTGATAACGTTATATCGACGTTGACACAATGTCCCATCTAACGATCATAAAACGTCGAGTATACGTCTAAGCTGAACAGGATGTCAATTGAAGACGTCATTAAAGATAAAATAATGTCCCATTTAACGACAAAAAATGTCGAGCGCACGTCTGTGCTAACGTCATGTCAACATTGTAATACCGTCCCATTTAACGACCATAAAACGTCGAGCATACGTATAGACTGAACGGGATGTCAATTTACACCGGTCTCGACATGGGTCACCGTGGAACGATGGAGTCAACCGAATCTGGTGGCTTCGTCGTTTGAAGGTATGCTCGCGAAAGCATGTATATTCGGACGGAATAGCCCATTTGCTAAATCCCCCAAGCGCCCCGGCCCGCTGTCCAAGAATCATGGGAACGGTGCAAGTCACCAGTCACCTAGCTGTGTTTGGAGATTTGTGTTTGTCCTTTGTCCCCCTCCCCAGGGATTATTTTCGTCATTCTTCCTAGTAATTGGTAATTTCGGCCACTTCCATGGTTAGACAGTTTTGGGTGTAATTCGGAGTCACCCTAAACAAGCGTCCTATAGTGCCCAAGGACCTGTCGTATCACTTTTAAGATTGCTCGTCAATGACAACGTTTTCGATACTGTGCATGCTGTCCACCCTTCAACCTGGCTTAGGTGCAGAAATCTCTTACATTATTGTCATTCTCTTACAGCTTCAAAGACGCTGATATTAAGTTAGAAACGCTAAAAACGCTGTTAGCAGCCCCGCTGACTTCGAGCTAAATCCTGTTTTTTGTTGTTGTGGATTCTCGGCTTTTTAAGCAATTCCTGCTAAAAACATTCACGAGAATGATAGTATTGTAAGAGATTTCAGCAGCTCAGCCAGGTCGAAATGTGGATTGCATGCACAGTATAAAAAATGCTGACATTGACGAGAAATTTTAGAAGTGATGTGACAGCACCTCGGGCTCTACAAGGCGCTTGTTTAGGGTGATCAAATGTGTTTGCTCAGTCACTATTGGGACGTCTCGCGCTCAACGTTCAAAGAACCTCTCGGAGAAAACGTAGAACTGACGTCTATTATTGCCAATGACGTCAAGGTGTTGCTCAGAGATTGTTGGGACGTCTCGCGCTCAACGTTACAAGAACCTCCCAAAGGAAACGTAAAAATGACGTCGAATATTGTCGATGACGTCAAGGTGTTGCACAGGACCTTGTTGGGACGTCTCGCGCTCCACGTTATAAGAACTTCCCGGAGAAAACGTAGACCCGACGTCTATTATCGCCAATGACGTCAACGTGTTGCTAAGACATTCTTGGGACGTCTCGCGCTCAACGTCCGAAGAACCTCCCGAAAAAACGTAGAACGTACGTTGAATAATGTCGATGACGTCAAGGTGTTGCTCAGGACATTGTTGGGACGTCTCGTGCTCGACGTTCAGAGAACTTCCCGCAGAAAACGTAGAACCGACGTCGATTAATGTCGAAGACGTCAAGGTGTTGCTGAGGACATTTTTATGACGTCTCGTGCTCGACGTTCAAAGAACTTCTCATACAAGACGTCGAACAGACGTCGATTACTGTTGAAGACGTCGAGGTGAAGCTTATGACGTTGTCACTACGTCGCGTGTTTGACGTTGTCGGAACCTCTCCTGTGGACGTACCAATGCCGTCGATAAAAAGTTTGTTAAGGACTTCGACGTCGCCCAACGTCGAGGACCTTATTTCGATGTCATCTCGACGTCTTGTGCTGCGTGGGTAGGATTCCTTTAGTCGGTGCTTCCATTCTTTTTTGTGCATCCGCATAGCTTCAACCGGGTCGTACGTTGTATCTGCAGTTTCAGTGTTAGTCGATGAGGGGTCGGATTCTCCTGGGGCACGCGAGGGGTGAGGACTGTTGAGCTCCCTCGCGGCCGCGTCATGCGCCGCCTCGTTGCCGTGGATGCCCGTGTGTCCCGGGATCCATCGGATGCAGATCTTTGTTTGGTGTACACGGAATAGGTGCAGGGCCGTGTGGAAAATGCGTTTGATGGTTCTGCACGTCGTGGCTCCGTGTCTTTTGCATTCTCGGATGACGTGCTGCGAGTCCGTAAATATGTATAGTTGTTTTGCGTCGTGCTGTCTTTGTGTCACCTCTAGGTGTCGTAAGTGGCTCTCTATCGCGAACAGCACTGCCTTGGCTTCAGCGAGTTCGGGAGAGTAAGGATCGGCTCCTCGGGGTTGGGTTGTGGTCGATATGGATGTCCCCATTAGGTAAAGGGTGAAAATATAGAGATTTAGCAATGCGGTGTCGGTATACTACATAAAAGGTCTCCAGAAACTGCTCGAGCTGCAGCCCTCTGCACTGGTTATATTTCCCTGTTTTTTTAAATTAATGTTCTGTTGAAAGTATTTATTTTATTTTCGTCGGGCAACGCCTGACGTGTTCACGATGTTTTTGTTATTTAAAAAAATATTTCGCTAGTGAAGTGCAGAATGACCGCAAGCGCATAAGCCATCCCAGCATACTTCAGTTGTTTGAACGTATTTCACTTGAGTCAACGCTCAATTCTTAGATCCGTAGATGAGCTTTTCTCTGCATCGGTCAAAAGACCGGTGAGCTTTTCTCCGCGTCGGGCAGTTTGGCGGTGAGCGTTTCTCCGGTGAGCGTTTCTCCGCCGCTCATGTCTCCTGTATGCCATGGACGAAGAAGTCGTCGGAACCAGCGCTACGGATGAAGAGAAGGACAAAGCAGGGCGTTTCGTTGTTGGCAGCTATAGAAGTTTGCAAACATGGCGTCCCGACTGGTGCCCCAAACGTGCAAGCACGCGCAGCGTGCGCGTGAACGTAGCTTTGGCAGGGTTACAAATGCACGCGGTAGCTCACCCGAGCGGCAACATGGCGGCGGCCAGATGCCTTGTTTGCAATCGTCTATACTCGCGGTCAACTTTCTGTGGCAATCCGAAGAGAGATGGAAAGCAGCATGTACAGCGATTGGTGCACCCTCTCCTCTAGCATTGACTGCATTGCCACAGAAAGTTGACCGCGAGTATAGTCGGGTTGTTCTTAGGCTGCACTGATGATGTCTCCCGCATAGGAGACGAAACATCTACTTACAAATTGTTGATATTGTTATGCAAGTCGGAAGTATTTGTTTTTTATTACACAGAAGTGGTACCCGATCGGCTTGGTCGCCTCGTTCCGCTCGTGTCGTTCCAATCTTCTTTCTCGTCGTTTTTTCGTGAGCGTCAAATTCTTTCCAATCTGCAACAGAGGCGATCTCTAACCGCGTTTTTTTCTTTCTAATCCGGTAAGAATGGGACAAAGGGCCCCCTTCGCGATGGCCTCGGAGGCCCACAAAGCCATTCTCGTAGCTCGAGAGATAGTGAAACAAAAGTGCATCCATGAGCAAGGAATTCGCTTCTGTAGCTTTTGCTGCAGCAGTCGTAGTCCTATACGCCAAATGCGTCGTGCGGATTCTCTAGGTCGTGAGCGTAGACAAAGCATTGCAGTCATAACAAAGGTGTAGCTAAACTGTTCGTGATTCAAAAATTCCATAAGAACCTTATTTTACGGCTCATAATTCTCATATTGAATGGGTGAAAAAAGACGCGAAAATACGAAGGACCAGTAAAAGGAAACACACAGACACAGCGCTGACTTACAACTGAATGTTTACTTCTGCGCCATTCAGCAAGTAAACTTGAAATCAAATAAACATATAAGCAATAGACCCAATAACACGTCATCTTCTTATCCAGCCGACACGCGGCTACACGTATTTACCCGCCTTTCAACAGCCATCTATACGTTACTAAAAACGAAAGGCGTTAACAAATCTCTGTAACGAGAAATAGAGCGCAGCTCTTGAGGAGGTGGAGGGGAGGGTACGGACGGGAGGATATGCGCCCCTCCTCCTCCATTCCCTCTCCTCCTCCCCTCCTCACCTCCTCCTCCTCCTTCCTTCTCTGCTCCTCGTCCACTCCTCCTCTCCCCAACTCCTCCTCCCCTACTCCTCATCCTCCGTACCTTCCCCTCCTCCTCTTCCGTACTCTCTTCCTGCATACCCTCCCAGCCTTTTCCTCCATACCCTCCCCTCCTCCCACAGTTTCCCTGCTAAATTTAGCTGAAACATTGACGCCACGTCACGGAAACTGAATTGGTGTTAAGGTCACGTGACGTCAGTTTTCCCGCTAAATTTAGCGTCGTTACGCCATCGGCGACGCCCACGCCGACGCCGCGAAACCCGGAAACGGACGCCTAAGGGCTGGTCTCTAAAATGAGTAACCAAATGCCGTTTCGTTACTCTAGAAAGAGTAACCAAACAGACAGCGAGAACGATGGGTCACATTCCGCTGTTTTTTTTTCTTTGTTGCCTGTTCCCATAGACTGTGGGAAGTTAGGCAGCCCCAGTGGGGGTCTCGTGTCTCCGCTGTGTGGATGAGACATTTAGCTGGGCAGTACCGCCGCTAACCTGGGGCATTTAACGCGCATTATACGCAGTAGTCATACAAAACATCTTATCGGTACGATGCTCATCCAGGCCGAAAAAGTGAAAAGGTTGGACTTGAACATAGTACCCCTGGGTTTTGCAGCGCTAGCTTTGATCCAGGTTCCGCAGTGCGCTGACGCACTCGCGGTCACCGATCCCACCCTCCTGCTGGTGCCTAATTAGTCGAAAACAACGCTCTGCCCATGGTCGAGTTCTTGATAATCTCTTTATTTTCTTCGTCACAGCACGGTGTCGTTTTCGACCATAAGTGTTCTCAGGGATGCCAGCATGCTCCCTCGTTTACCCTTCCGTATTTTCGAAGTGCTGCTCGCAGTCTGTGATAGTCGGAAAATATTCGCACTTATGAGGCCCAGGGATTTCCTCGCACTTTCCGGTGGTCGCGTTGTACCTTGCGGTCGCAGTCACTTGGTGTCCGGAGTATCGACCAGCACCACTGATCTCCACTATGGCTGGATGGCGCATAGCTGCTCTCCGAGCCTGGCTCAAGTGAAGCCACGGGAAGTTCGATGCTAGTCCCGGAAGTCGGGCGTCTGCTGGGCTTCCTATACACGAACTCATCTCTGTTACGTCACGGCGCGGTGGTGGCGCGCCGAGCGCACTTCCGGTCTGGGGCTGTGGGCGGAAAGCCCCATGTGAGACGTGTATTCCTGCGTTGTTTTGAAAGGAACCAGACAAAAACCTGCCTTCTCGTCAAAAGTCGCGACTGGGACTGTGCCAAAGGAGTCGAGAAAGGTTTGAAGGTCAGTTTTCATGTGTTCGGTTCGTCCGAGAACGTGAATATATGCCGTGAAAAGGGAAAACCAGACGCCGTCGGACCACGATTGCTTGGGCGGGAAGCACTTTGGGTTGAATTCACGGATATTTGTGGTCATCAGATTTATTTGTTTTGTTCCAGCATGAACGCCGGGAAACCGTCAAGTTGTACGGACCAGCAGCGGACTACGTTCAGTGCGTCTTCAAGTTCAAACGGCCGCCTGATCGTTCGAACTGTCGTCTGCTCTTTCAAACGTTTCTGCTTGTCGTCTGCTCTTTTAGAAGACACCGGCCCGTAGGCCAAATGTTCGCCCGGTACTTGCGATAAGAAGTAAGTGCAGGCCTCAAAAGACTTATGTTTGAAGGGTGGAAAGCAGGCTCGATGTAAACAGTAGATGCAAGGAGACGTTGATCATTGTTACCAGTGGCCATCACCGACTTGTTATGCCTGATTCACTTGGTCCGATTCTGCTTGCGATTTTCAGTATCGACGTCGACTATCTCAGCTACGGTTCACGGTTTTGTAGCCCGAGCAACGTCGCGACTGAAAATTGCGAGCGAAATCTCATCATGCGAATCAGGCTTTAGCGTACATTCTGCGGCGTCCACGCGGAATGAATCGCCGCATGTCACATTATTCACGCGAAGTTTTGCGGTGTAACGAGCCTCGGTAATTTCGCTGACGCCGCTCAAGTAGTCAGACATTGCCAGGACGACGTAGAATCAACAATTCGAACGCGAAAAAGGGCAGGGAGACTCACACCGACGCCAACAACATCGCATTTCAATGGTTTGTTTATGGGCGACGGCGAGCTTCTTGCCCACACCCCATCGCGCATGCGCGGCGCCGGTGGTGTCCGCTAGGGGCGCTCTGCGTTTGTTTGTAAACATGAGTTGGTGTATAGTGCATTCAGTCGATATTTTGGTTCATGCTTTTTTGCGGCTTTGATTGGGTTTTAATCCTTCCGTTCTGAAATAAATCCTGAGGATAGGGCATTTTAACGTGGGACATACGCACACTTGATCAACTAGAAACTCAAAATTTTCACATCTAATGGCTTCCTAGGAGACTTCTCGGGGCCGCATGCACTGTTACTCCACAACAAGCAGGCTCTTTTGGGATGACAAGAGAAAATCCAGCGCCCTGAACGCTGTTCGATCCAGCACTCGGAAGAGTTGAGAAGCCTGTCAAGCGCTTACTTTCGAGACAAGCCACTTACCCCGGTGGCTTCATTCCTGTCTGCTCAGTGCGCCATCCAGCCAACCATATAGTGGAGATCAGGGACCAGCACAGTGTTTCCAAACAGACCCGCGTTTGCCCACACCGGGGGTGGGCACCGCGAGCGCGCAGAAACCAGATTCGCCCGAGCATCTGCGCTTGCGCACTGCCGAGAGCAGCGCCACCGCAGCCGCGTGAAACCACAAGAGTTGAGTTGGTGTGTAGAACTTCGGTCAACTCCTGTTCTACAAAAAAAAAAAATATATATATATATATATATAAAGTCTAGTATTTTGCGTGATTTTAACTCAGAAAATGAAATAGCAAATAGTTAGTTACTCAGGCTCCATAGATCTTCATAATAAAGGGACATGCAAACGAAATGTTTGCACTTATTTCTTTGTTTAGATGCGGTCCATGTCAGTGTTGCGGAATGGGCACCCCCATTCCATTCCAATTCCATTCCGGGGAATTAGAGTTTGCGATAATTCAATTCCTTTCAACTCCTAGGAATTTGGACACTGGGCCCATTCCCACTCCTGGAATGACTGAATCGTTCCATTCCATTCCTATAATTCCCAAACATAAAAAGTTGGCACTTGACAGCTACACTGTGTTGCCGGCATAAGCACCATAAAGCTGACATTGTCAAACGCATAGACAATTGCAAAAAGATGCAAAATGCCTCAAAAAAGCACTGATTTTACTAAGCGGAGCATGCTGGTGGCACAAAGTGTATGTTTACATAGTACTGGAAACATCAAGAAAGCCTCTTGATATGTCGATGCTTGTTTAAAACATCGGTCTTTCGACCACGTGGCTCGCAACAACCAGCAAAACTTAAATCCACGAATATTTTTGGAAAACTTTTTTGCATTTGTGTTTTAGGACATATGCGGCCAGCGTGTTCGTTTGATAAGACCATAAAAATATCCAGTTCGTGCGTGGCGCATAAATAAGCTATATTACTGTATTCTTCAAATACCTGCACACCAACACGGCTAGTACGCTGCTGGATGTTGGAAGCGACTCCATGCACAGTGGCAAGAACACATCCTCTGACAAATTGCAACCTCTACGGCGCAGCACGAGAGACTGTATAGACCATGTTACGAAACTGTCTTTCTGGAGGTCTAGTCAGTTCGGTCACGCGACAAGAGCGGTGTCGACAGTCTACTTAACCTTACGATGGACCGCAACAGACAGCACGAGAGCCATCGAAACCAATCCAGTGCCTTCTGAGTGTCGTGTGACCCTGGGGCGCAGCAACGCACCGTGCGTGTAGTCCCCCTCATGGTGCTGGATTGCGTGGGGCGACCTCGTGGCGTCCGCAGCGGTCCATCACAAGGTCAAACACAGTAGGCAGAGTCTAAAGTCAAAGGAAATGAGCGGAAATCCTCTAGCTTGCTTGTAACCCTAACCTTCTTAAATGTAAAACATATAACACAGAAAACAAGCATCGGAACAAAGACCAAGTAAAAGGCGGACTTACACGTAAAAACGCAGTATAAAAAGACGTGCGTCGGAGCAAAGCGCAAGATAAGAAGAGAGAAGTGATTCTCGCTTTGTTTTAATGCCGAAGCAAACCCAGGTTTCGCACTTCAAAGGAGCGCGCGCGAATGAACGTGGAAGGCAGCAGGATTGGCCGCCCGCTAAACAACGCTCCTCGAACTGTAAGAAAACAATAACTGATCATCTTTTGTCGGCGCGCGAGTAAACGAGTTATCAGGAGCTCTGCGAGTTATGAGTCGTCCCCTCGCTCCCAGATCTCAGTCTATGCGCGCGTGCTTTCTCCATGCCTTCGTTTCTTTTGCTTGGTGCTTGTTACTTGTTTCGCCTGCTCTCGTGTAACGCCAGTAAAGCCCGTCGCCTGCGCGAAAGGCGCCACCGCCACCCTCCTCCTCTGCTCTTTGCTTTGACGCTTCTTTTTTTATTGCATTTTTGCGCATGAGTCTGTTAGAGCTCCACGCAGGTTAGCTGTTTCCCGCCCGCTCATTTTATTTCTGAGCAACTGGCTTGCTGACTGGCTCAATTTTGCCAACTGTAAACACACAAAAATAAAAAATAAAAGAATTGGGCCCATTCCATTCCCATTCCATTCCGGGCAAAAGGCATCTAATTTCATTCCCATTCCATTCCCTCAACGTTGCCGCCATTCCATTCCCATTCCATTCCGGGTCGCAGCGAAACTCGGAATGATTCCGGAATCATTCCAACCTCGAGCGGCAAGTCCGCAACACTGGTCCATGTTGACCGGTTGCCCAGAAACACGAGTCTATAGACTAGTGTGTCTGGCCTGCCGTGAGGGTAGTCGAGAAAACCAGTTTAGAAAGAATTAGCACATTTGAAAATTTGCGTCTGGTGGTGGCCTGTGAAGCTCCGTTGGATTGCCGCCACGTCATGAGTTGCTAAGAAGCAGCCCTCGTTCGCGGCAGTGTGGCTTGCTCATGTAGTTACTTACTCCTGAATGTGACTTGGTCGAGAACGCTAACCCGTTTACTTCGTACGTTAAAGCTTGTACAGTGCTTCCGGAACATGCATTCCACACCATCAATTCATTCTGAGCATGCGCTCTATAGAGCCCTCAAATATGGCCTTCAGTGAATACCCCCTATACATATATGAATAGGGGGTATATATATGTGTAGAGGGTATAGGGAATAACCGTCGGTACCCAGCGACAGCGACACCTACAGCTATAGCTGTAGGTGTCGCTGGGTACTAACGGTTATTTCTACTTCCTGGTTCCCTCGAGCTACTACTTGTGCGGTGTGAAACTAGCATGGTGAACCGAACGCTCGTGGCGCATGATGATGAGGATGGAATACCGGCATAGGCCGCGAATGACGTTACGGGCAAGATATGTGTAAAGGCCATAGGGCGTACAGTCCTCGAATATTGCTAGTAGGCGAGATTGTCACGCATTGACGCCACCAAGCGAGCAAGGCTCGCAACTACAGTACCCTTGGCCGTGCATGACGTCACGAGCGCGGTACGTATTGCGCTTCTCGCTGGCTGACTTTGAAGCGACGGGTAGAGAGCTCACGCCCACGTCAATTTCGTTTCGGTACCTCTTTAGGGAAAAGACAGACAGTACGCATAAGCAGATACATAATTGTATTATATCGAGATGTTTATGTATTATTGAACTGGGAAATGCTACCTATACTGGTATGCTTCGGTTGTATAATATCGTGTTAAAATTGGCTCTGAATTGAAAGGTGTTCGTACAGTCCAACATTTATTGTGATCTCTTTAGCGTATATTGCGCAGTACTCAATACCTCCGCTGTGAGTATAAGATGCAAATAGCATGAGACAATATTGCACATCTAATATAAATAGCGTAATTGTACGCTTTGGGGTGTGTTGCAGCGTGTTCTACACGGTGCTGGTTTCGGTGAAAACTGTAGGCTCTCAAGTAGATGAACATCAATTATTCCCAAGTGCAGAGGAGTGACTGCACAACCGCTGAAGCGGCAGTCAATGTCTTCCTTTTTCATGTTTTTTTCTCAATTATTAAAACAAAAACTTACGAGGACATTTATAAACTAGAAAAGAAGTATACAAGTTCATTTGTTATCTTTAATGTCAGTTGGACATATTTGTAAACTTGTTTTCACGAGGAAATGTGCAGCATAGAATCAAAAACGCAAGTTCAGTTTTGTTCTCATCTGGTTACCCTATATGACTCGATGCAGATTTTGAGTATTTTCAGTAATCAGCCATCATACGTTAGTGATACAGACGAGACAAAATCCAGAACGAGTACTAAGGCTGCCCTTCGTCGTACTTTTTTAGATGCGGAGCATCTCTTGCTCGGGTCTATGTCCGCGCGGCGTCGTAGTCCGCACCCACACTACGCATGCGCAACTCTCCTCCTCCCTCTCTCCAACAGCTGCGCGTTACTCCGCTCTCTCTCTACCAGCTGCGTGTGACTGCGCGTGCGTTCGATTGTATCTCACACCGGCGCGCGCACGCGCAACTCTCCTCCTCTAGTCTCCTCTCCGCGTGAGAAAAAAATAAACGGCGAGCGGCGAGCGTTCCAAGTTTCTCTGCCGCGAGCCGCGACGAAGGCTCGCGTAGGGGTACCGCTAGGGCAGTCGGCGGCGCTTACTGACGTCAGCACGCAACCGGACTCTTTCCTCGGAACCAACACGATGCTCCGCATCACCCCATGGTCTCCTCGGAAGATGGTGTAATTTTTAGAGCGCAGCTCTTTGGCGCCCGTTAACGGCTTGTGTTGAGCGGGGATTACCCATCATGCACCGCGCAATTACGTGACGGCGACGGCGTCGCCGTCGGCGTAACCGCGCGGTGCATGATGGTAACTTTCCCAATAAATTTAGCGGAAAAATCTCCCCGCTAAATTTTAGCGGGAAAATTTTCCTCTGCTAAATCTAGCGGAAAATTTTTCTCGCTAAATTTAAGTGGAAACTTTTCCCCTTAAGTCTAGCGGAAAAATTTTCCCCGCTAAATTTAGCGGAAAATTTTCCCCGCTATATCTAGCGGAATATTTTCCCCGCTAAATTTAGCGGAAAATTTTCCGCACTAAATCATAATGCGGAGGAAAATTTTCCCTGCTAAATTTAGCGAGAAAATTTTCCCCGCTAAATTTAGCGGAAAAATTTTCTCCGCCCCCACCCCTCGAGGTCACGCGACCCCCAGGCCACGTGCCACCCCCCCCCCCGTGCCTTCCTCCTCCTCAAGAGCTGCGCTCTAATTCGGCGTTACAGGGAGTTGTAAACGGCTTTTTAGAGTGCAGCTCTTCAGCGCCCGTTTCCGGCTTGAGCGGCGTCGCCGCCGCCGTCGGCGTAACCGCGCGATGTATTATGGGATGCGTGACGTCACTGATGACGTCATCAGTGATGATGCCGATGACGATGCGGATGCCGATGACGCAATCAGTGACGTCACTGATGACGTCATCAGTGGCGTCACTGCTGGCGTCATGGGCATCCGCATCGTCATCGTCATCATCACTGATGACGTCATCAGTCACGTCACTGATGACGTCAACGGCATCAGATCATCGTCACGTGACCTCCCGAGGTCACTTGACCCCCCCTCAGTACCCTTCCTCCTCCTCCTCAAGAGCTGCGCTTCTAATTCGGCGTTACAGGGAGTTGTAAACGCGCTTTCACTTTTTTAAACATCCGCTGACACAATTTCCGGCGTGACTTACTTTGGGGATACAGTCATAAAACTGTTTACGAAACTGCCATGCGTGGTGTATCGTTTTTTTTGTTTGCTTTCTGTGATGAATGATAATGTCCCTATTTCGCTTTTCCTTGAGCAAACATAGCAGGAGGTAAACGGTCAATGACTCCTTGAAGTTGACAGCCATAGTTCGCATGACGCAGACCGGACAACATTCTTACTTGTATATTGGACAGCTTGAACCAGGGGAAGATATATAGAGAAATTGGAGACAGGAGAGAAAAAGCAGCTGACTACCAACGATTATTTAGGCGGGAACTCTTTTTCCTTGCGTGTTTCAGTGACATCAACAAAAATTATTACATTAATACCTATTATACTAATATAATAATGCATGTGTGTGTTAACAAAATTTTCACATTACCCAACCCTAAACTAATCTTTTTAAATTCTACTCGCCACAAGCCTGCTGTCGCCTTCCTGACCAGACGCACCGTAGATATTGTCTCTCCTTTGTGAATATGGATGGTGCTGACGCACCCACT
>JAZHYW010047181.1:0-15453 GCA_037355805.1 Ixodes ricinus
ATATATACACAGGTTTGTAGGGGACACGTCCAACGCCATCCCCAAGCACTTGTTCAATCTCCAGCGCGATTTCAAGAGCGAAAATCAAACGTTTCGAGTCAAGGACGAGACCAGAAGCGAGCTGATGGCCTAATATTGTTTGATCGTCAACTCGGGCTACTTACGGCATAAACAGAAAAAAAAAAAAGAAGTAACGAGGGAAAAGTTTCAAACACAGTGAACGCATATTTTAACCTGATTTTGTTCAGGTCAACAGATCAATGCATGCCAAAAGAAAAACAAAAGCATACGGCGACCGCTGAAAACTATTCCAAATGCAGCAAACGCGGTAGCGCTTCAGTTCTTATATGTATTCTCTTAATTTGTCCTTGTTGAAAATTTCCTAGACTTTAGTAAAATCACACCCGTCTAAGAACCAAAAAAATGAAACTTTCGTATGCAAGACCGGCTTGCTCGGGACGCATGGTACCACAAATAAGACAAGTATTGTTCCGTCGTTCTTATTGAATGCTGGAGTAATGCGACTATAGGAACTGTGAAGAACCTGTCGATTTCATGTGCATTGGTAGGAGTTAGCCGGGTTTAAATGTTGTCGTATTATAGTTATGACAGCTTGAGAACGGCAGGGGCGTCTCTTTCAGATGCCCGGCCTCCAGAACGCGCTCGGTGCCTTCCGTCGTCCTCTGACTGCGCGTGCACGCTCGAAGCTCATTATAGAGGCCGAAGTGTTACCGAAGGCAGGAAGCTCGCACTGGAGGTGGGACAACTGAAACACATCCCCGCCGTTCTCATCCTGCCAGTGATTATGACCATCGAACTCCTCACTATGTCACCGCAGTGGCGTCGGAACATAGGAAAAGGGGGGGGGGGGGGGGTCGCCTCTTTCCTTCAGACATTTCAGACATTTCTAGTCAGAATTGGGGAAGGAGAGAGAAATCCCCTCTTCCGAGCACTTTCGACGCCCCTGCATACGTGAATAGTATTTGAGTATGCAACGCACAGTTAGATCTGTTTAGCTTGCTTGCGTGGACTAAACTTTACTGTGCGGATCACAACAAATGCAAAAGCATGATCCTGTTCCGAGACACAACAGTCCCTCCAATCGCAAGGATGGCCTCCTTCCTGCGTGTGCTTTGGGTGGAACAATTTTCACTCGCAGTACTTTCCTAACGGTTTACGATATATTAATCTTGCAGCGCAACTGGATGACGCTGCCCATCGCTTACGAGGATTACGGGAGGCACCTGTATTCCCAATGCCTGTTCAACATCTGTACCATCGCTAGCATTCAGGAGGTCGAGTATGACTACATTGCTCAGCACGACTTCATGGTTCGGTTGCCTCAGGTCAAGATAAACGTAAGCCATCTCCTGCAATTCGTGGGTCTCAAGACACGGTCCGGAGTAAAGGACGTTGATTTCCGTGGGTTTGCTTGCATTGTCCCTCGATGATGACAAACAAGTAGATCAGAGGCTAATGGACTAGAACCGGGTAACGTTTTACAACGTTTCGAAAGTAACGTGGTAAAAGGACATTTTCGAAACGTTATACAACGTTTCGAAAATCTCAATACATGGCTTGCACGTCACGTTATTGCACCAAGCCAGTGGTCATTCCTACTTGTGCTTGTCGAGAAAAACAAATTGGGTGGTGCGAAATGGCCCGAGCCCCTCCCGAGGCATATCAGCCTTCACCCTCCCCCTGGCGATGCGCGGCGCGGACTGCGCAAACCAGATCCTGGTGCGAAACTTTGATGGAATCAAAACGTTTGTATCCGAGCACAGGAAATTCCAAGTTTCAAAGTCCGAAATTTTAACACTTTACAGTTGAACCTCTGAGATGTTTTTCCAAACCATGCACTGGTAAGTCGTTCCCTGCGACTCGCCAGTTAATATGATAAGCAGAGGGGGGGGGGGGGGGCAAGCGTCAAAGCGCATTTGCATTCTCGTAACAACGCGGAGTAAAAAAACAAAGAAAAACAACGAGCCTGTTTTTATTTGCTAATGGGCTTTAGAGCAGCGACCTTCTGTCACAAATGTCAGATTTTTTTTTGTCTTTGTACTTTAATTAGACTAAAGAGATGTCGTCTAATTGAACTCGACGCTGGTAATCAGAGGTTCTGTCGCATATGAGTAGGGTTCCGTCTTTTTGGTAAATACTGAAAAACCCAAAAATTAACCTCTAAACTAATTTTATATTTAAAAAACTGAATTGGACCTGTTTTAAAATCTGAAACCCAAGATTCACGGCAAGAAAGCCTGCATTACAGCTTTATTTTGCTTTTGAACGGGAACACCGCCCACACGGAACTGTCCGCGAGGCTGCTGCTTCCCTCGACTCCTTATCGCCTTTCTTTCTCTTGTCAGTACGGGATTCACGCGCATGCTCCTGCTGGCGTGGCAATCCTCGGCACCTTTCTCCTTCAACATAAGTCCTGATAAACCCCGACGTGTTCGCGAGTCAGCCTGGTCAACCCGTCTAGTAGCTAGAGCTTTCATTGCCTCGAGCGCGTCTCCACGCGTTGGTGCTGCCTAGCTCATAGGCTTGGTAGGTTTCGCGCTTTCACACTTTATTGTTCTGAGAATTCGTTGGTGCTTTTTCGAGGTTTACTTTTTCCCGTAGGATTCGCTGTTCTTCGGTGACAACTTTTGGTGTTGGACGAAAACGGGGTTTATCGGAGATTATCCTTACCGAAAAATCAGTATAACTTTTCGCTATCCGGATTATGGAACCGGAAATCTATCTGGATTCTATCTGGAGTTTAGGTTTTTAGAAATTATTCCTTTGTCTGCAACCTGGATTTCCGGGTTGCTATAGTCGGTGACAGGTCAAGAACGAAGTGGAAGCTCCTCCACCCCTTTCCACGTCAGCGGAGCGAACGCTGGAGAGGAGATCGCCTCCTCTCCCGCGTTCACTCTACTAAAGTGGAAAGAGGTGGGAGGAGCTTCCGCTTCGTTCTTGACCTGTCACCGACTCTCAGAACAAATTTCCGGTTCCATAATCCAGATAGTGAAAAGTTGTACTGGATTTTTCGGTAGGGATGCTGAACAAAATGTGGCATCTGATTCCCCAACCACCGTGGAACATTCGCGTGACCCGAAATATCGAAAGACATCACCGTACCGACAATAAAAAGAAACAAGATGTAGGGATCCCGAGCAAAAACCAGCCTCGCGGACAGTTCATTGGAGGCAGTGTTTTGTGCCAAAATAAAACTGTAGATAACAATTTTCTTCCGGCAAAGGTTAGGTTTTTCTTATCTCAAGGACCGATTTTGATAAAACCGACTTGGGGGTAATTTTTGTGGTTTATCGGGATGTACCGAAAAACCTAAACCATATTCTTAGGTCGTGCGAAGTGGGCGCAGAGTTAATTCGAGATTCCGTTATTCTCTTGCTTCGAAGCGGGACATATCGCAATCATATCTTGAATTGTGACACTTGGTGTCGCTGAGGAGGAAATACCTCTCTCTACTATTTATTCATGTGTTTAAAACAAAGATCCAACACGCAATGAGGTGTGCAGCAGAGTGTTCCCTCTCTCCCCCCCCTCTTTTTTTCTCTTTTTTTTTTAATCCTAGAGTTTTTTATTGGGGGATCCTTTGGATTTGCCCCTGGTTCATGGTTGGGCGGTGGCCGCAAGACGTCTCTTGCCATTCAGAGTGACGCAATCGTTCTAAGCTTAGCTGTGAGTGACTTTAATATTTTTTTATCGTGGATATGAAAGAGCAAAACGCTGTGGTTGAATACGGGTAGCGTCACGAAACAAGGGGGAAGATCCCGACGTACCGGGTAGATGGTTATCATCAGGCGACGCCACGAAATACGCGTATTTATGTTCCTGGCAATACTCGCGTTAGACGACACTTACACAATTCGTTGTCGTATATCGGCTCGCGACAGATGCTATGGTCGCTTGTTACAGCGGCGCCATTTTGCCCAGCGTCAGACTAACTGTTTCGGAACCGTCTGATAACGCAAAAATATTATAAAAAAAGAAAAAAGTATACCATTTTCTTGGTAGAGGCTACATGTCTCTTGCCATGGGCGAAAGACTGTCCTCGGACTGTTGAATGAGGCGCCTTAATAGCTCTCGTCGTGAACCCCAAAGACATCATCCCAATGACTTACACGTTACACGTCGTCTCTCAACTACCTTTGAAGATTGAAGGCGAACCAGTGTCAAGGAAGATGATCAACGTGACAGCTGGATTCATCAATCCCTTGCCGAAAGACCTCAACGGAGGCTTCTTCTATGATCGAGGGTCCTGGGCTTGTGCAGCCAAGGAGAGTTCCCCTGGGCCGGTACGTTGCTCGTTAAAGAAACAGTGACAGCTCCCAACTTTTTTTTTTTTTTTGCTAGGCATTTGATGTTAGAAGACTACCCAATCAGTATTTTGCTGCAGTGCTCACGTATATTTTTAATAAAGTCAAGAAATGCAACTGCTCGCAGCCGAAACCGAAACTGGACTGGGGAGGAAGAAGAAATATAGGGGAAGAAAAAGATACCAAAAGTCACTTGGCTGTTCAACTTTTTTTTTTTAATCAGCGTATGCAGCTTTTTAGAAGCCACAAAAAATGGGTATCGCATATTTTTTGTCTATTTCTAGTATTGAGTTTGTGCCTTCGATGACCCACAACTTTGATTACCTTTGGTGGTTGTCTCTAAACCATAGAAAACGGCACGTGACCAGCGGAGAAGAGAAATGAGCGCGACTCAAACCAGCCAGTTCTCAATCGGTGGTTTTCGGGCGAAAAGAAAACGAATTGTGAGCCGCAAATTGTGTTTTGGGTAGTTGGGCTCTCATATGTCATGTCACAAATAAAAACCTGGCGACATAAATAACCCTGTCAGTGTCCCTTTAAAGTATGAGGCATCCACTAGTTATCTCAGCGTTGTAAAATGAACAGTAAAATGAGAGAAGACTATTCCAACGTAATGTGACGAAATGTGCATGAAAAGAAATGTGTACGGTCTATGTGAAATACAAAAAAGGTATGATTTCTTACCAAAACTTAAAGTTTTCAAGGCTCATAACACCATTAGTCCCCCCCCCCTTTCCCCTTCCGCCACCGCCGCCGCCCCCCCCCCCCCGCCCCGGAATACGCGTCCAGCTTTGGGGCCCGAGGAATATGGTCAATTTAGAGGGGATCGATTCTTCCGGCTTGTTGTACAGAGCAAGGATCCATTGTGAACACTCTATATAGTGTCAAGAAGAAATGTGTAGGGCCGAGAAATTAATCGCTTCAACTTACCGCGACTATCACTGGGAAAGTGGAACTTGCTCGGGACGTTCAAGCTGCTGGAGAGCGCGAAGCCTGAGTGAATCACGGCGGTTTCTTACGCAGGAAGGTGCCACCGAACTCGGAGATCAGAGTGACTTTCCAGCTGACCCCGATGTTCCCAGGAGTCAAGTCCATTGCTGCCAGGTTTTCATCGCGTGAACTGAGCGACGTCGACGGATTTCTCGAAGTCAACGTCAAGAGCGAGCCAGCTCTGACTAACGGAATAGCCCCTCCCAGCGCCGAGTGAAAAGCTTTTCAAAACGTATCTTGGGAGTTTTCTATGAGATCTCCCTAGGCATCTTTCTCTTTCTAGTCGACTGAAGCCACGAAGTGTTGAATTGTAGTTGAACAAATCTGGACCGAAACTGTTCAGATTTTATTTTATTTCGAAGATTTGTTCTGAATCAGAAATGTGGACAATTCATTTATATTTTACGTCTGCATCAAATGGCGTGCGTACACGTTGCGTTTCCCACTTTTGTTCGCTTTCTTCTCTCGGACATCCTCTCCCTCCTTCTGCCTCCAAATGTTTGACCAAATACTTTACTAGGGTATACATCTTACTCCGTGAAACTCCAATTGCCTTGTCACCGACAGTCGAGCAGCTTTTGAGTAGTTGGAACGACTGGAAACACGTAGCCTCAGGGTTTTCCCTTGAATTGAGAGCGGTGGCTGCCGCCATCTATCGTCATGGAAACCTGTCGAGACAGCGGAGACAGCCGTCTTTGCTGTCTTGACGAACCCGGTATCTCGGTGCGTAGCGTCATCTTTCTCCCTCGGCGCAACGCGAACGGCGCGATGCGCATGCGTTCTTTCGGATGTGGGGTTTCCACACCGCTAGCGAAGGATTTGGCGCTGTAGGTGCGCTGTCGCGTGCAAGTGAGCGGAGTACAAAACGCATTATCTTAGCAAAGCATTTGGTGTGACCTCATCCTCCTTCACCCTTCCCTCCCATCCCTTTCTTTCCCTATAATTGACTTCTCTTACAGTTTGGGAAAGAAAGCAAACTCCTTTCTGTCTTGATTTCGCCCATTTCGTAAGAAAGCACACTGGATTACATTTTGTACATTTGTAAGCTGGCAAACCGACCTACAACCATAGGCGCCGACTACGGGGGGGGCTTGAGTTCTTCCCCCCTCCCGGCGATGTCGGGCTCCCCCCCTCCCCCCTCCTCTCCCGAGCTCTTCGAAAAAGCAAGTACCATCGCCCCCGTTGGAGGCGATGGTACTTGTTTTAAAGTTTTAAAAAACTCAATTGCAGGCGAAAAAAATAGCAATAAAAAAGGAAACAAGCCTACTGAAATGAGTGATAAGGCGCAGGCGAGCTGGTTTAAGTTCATGATTTAAGACAACCCTGAGACAGGGGAAACTAGAAGGACAAACACGACGAAGGAAAACAAGAAGGACAAACACGACTCCGTCGTGTCCTTCTCGCAGACGGCAGGAAATAAATACTAAAAGACTCCATGCAGGTCATAACAATTGTGACGGTAATTGTCAAGTTGAGTAATGCGGATTCTTGGGCGAGTTGGTACTGAAACTTTGAGAACATAATAGCGCTTCACGACAGGGACGAAGAGTAGGAACCTTCGTCCCGTTGTGTTGTCCCGTTCCTACTCTTCGTCCCTGTCGTGAAGCGCTATTATGTTCTCCAAGGTAATTGTCAAGGCGCTTGATTCGCTCTTGCCGTACAAAATGAACAGAGAAAGGCGAAAAAGGAGCTCGGGCACGTTACAATTGAGGTATCGGAAGCAAAAGAAAGCAGAAGCAAGACGAAGGGACTGATGAAAAAAGAAAAGTGGTCCGCTCACTCGCACTAGTGACAGCAGCGAAATGCCTTTTTTGACGCTCAAAGGCGTTTTAAGAAATGCCCCCAACGGCTTGTAAAGAAAAAAAAAATGCGCGTAAAAAAGAAAGGTTAAACATAAAAGACAAAAGAACATCTACGTGTTGTCGGCGATCTGTTGTTGTTCTATGGCGGCAACAGGCGGCAAAATTCGAAGGCGCCACCAGACACGACCGAGAAAGCGAACGCTTCAGCGACCGACGACCGCGGACTCAAGAGTCGCCTGTGCCGCCGGGTTACCTACCGAGCGCCAGCCTGGCTCCACGGTAGCTCTCTACTTGGGTGTTGCCTCAACATTACGAGGGGGTGATGAGGAGGGCAAGCAGGGATGTCTTTTCTTTTCGTTTTTTGTTAGGGGAGAGCCAAACCAGCATCAAACAAGCCTCGCATTCTTTTTGTTTTGTTTAAACAATCCTTCTTTCTGTCTTTTTCTGTCTTCAATACTCTCACTGTCTTCGTTCCCTTCAACTTCGACATTCGAGACACGGAGTAAGGTGGGAGCTTGCATAGTTACTACTGTTCCAGCAATATCACAAACAAAACGATAGTAACTGCTACTTTTGTACTAGGACGGAGATATATGCATAGAGTAATGTTCGCGATCGAAACTAACAAGAATGACAAAGCTAAATTAAGCATACTGGTATATTTATTCGCCTGCTCCTGTATCTAGAGCTTGATTCTCATTACCATGTTGCACTGCAAAATGACTCTATTTCGAATAATTATGCGCTAGACGAAATCGAAAGTGTAACCTGGTAAAGCGTCTTTCCGGGGTAAGAAGGGGGAGGAGGTGAAAACTTTCCGTCTACTCTATATGCCTACAATTTGGGCTTTCTGCAATGCTAAAGATCCTCTTGGTTTCCTCCTCCAATAAACTGCGAGGGAGAAGCAGGAGAGGACCTGGAAGAGGAAACGAGCGAAAGTGCACAGCGTGAAGTGTTTCTCATCTGGTTTCTTTTTGTGTGTGCGCGCGTCTGTAAGGCATGAAGTTTACTACGGCAGGTATGGCATGCGCACGTTTGTTCTTACAATAAAACGTCCGCACAGTGCACATGACGTCGGGATTTTAAGATGGTGAAAATGCCAATTAAACTACTTTAAAACACCACTCCTGTGTTTGCGTACAGCTCCGCAATCCCAGCGATCCTTCCTATTTGCGTTCAGATGGAGGAACGCATCTCTCCGCACCGCGCTGCAAGCTGCGACGCTGCGCTCTGCGTGGAAGCCGCCATGGCTTTGTGTGAAAGGTCCGGCTTCGTGAACTGTTTTTCCCCCTCGCTATGCTTTTATAAAAAAAAAAAATTACTAATTGGATATTAACTTTGAACTTTATCACTACCAATTTGTGCCGAGAACATCGGACAAAAAGCTTCCAGTAGGAAGCTTGACCAAATCGGGTTTACATGATGCCAATCATTTTATCTGAAACATGATTACGATTTTTCAATGCTACAAATCACTGTGGAAAGAAAACTTCACTGTAAATTTAATTGTGCCGTTGAGTACAGTTTAACCTTTGTATTCTTGACGTAAACCACGCCATACATCTTGTTCGGAAATAAGAATATTATTATTTACTTAGTGAAAGCACCTTATTCGCTCTGATCAACAAATCAAAACATATGAGCCAAACAACCATATTCTAACCATTTTTGTGTCTCTTGAAAGCCTAAACTGTTTTCCGCCGGTTTCTAATAGCAAACAGTGGCCATCGCCTCTGCGCGACCTGCTGCAGGCAGAATAAGAGCCGTCTCTTGCTGCGCCAAAAACAGCAAAGCAACAAAACAAAGTCTTAACAACTTAGAGGTGCCCCCCCCCCCCCCTCTAATTTGTCTGAGATCACCCCCTTAAAAATTCTCCCCTTGAATAGAAAAAAAAAACTAATATTGATTTTGCGCGAAACCGTTGTTTTCTTTGAGCGCGCTGGCTCAAAAGTGGTACCTATATGAAGCTAACGTCACGGTGGCATCTGAGCGCGAGCCATTTCGTCGCCTCGCTTCCTCGCTGCTTAGCTCCTGGCCCCTCCTACCATTCGACGTGGCTCAAAAGGCGCGCAAAGAAAAGTGAAAAAGAAAACTGACTCTTTAATTATTTTTTTAAGTACACCTAAAAATGTTGTTTACAACTTTTGATCAATTGTATTTCGTACAGTCGTCGTCTTTGTTCCGTCCGAAGACGGGGTGCGACATCAACAGACCTTTCTGGAAAATACCTTGCAACGAAGGGAATTGTGGGGCTTTTCTGATGTACGCTCGTGCATGCCGGCTTGAACGCTTCGTGTATCCTGGTAGCGGCACGATTCATTCTTTCTTATAGTTGGGAGTTCAGAACACACTCAAAAATTGTGCCACGGAAGAGAAGGTCATCACATACTCTGTTCTGTTTTCCTTCCGCCTTCTCTGCATTCTGAAATCCCGAGCCAACGTCGACTTCGTCTTTGCTTCTTGGATAATTCCACGTGCCGTGTAGATATGAACGTCACAATACGTAAAGCAGGCGGTGGGGGCACCGCGTATTTCCAGAAAGGTCTATTTATTAATATTGATCGCCCGCTTTTTTTACACCGTGAAATAACCTGTTCTGATATGTGTTCGAATAGTAAAGAGAAAACTTTTACTTCCGCTGACGTTTCTTCAAAATAGTGGAAACGTTTCTGCAAGTGCTGGCAGATTCTTCTCCAGTTGAATACATATTCGTTATTGACATTCATTGCTATGTCACAGTATTGATACCATGACTGATTTTTTCTGACGTTGCTTTTTGCTTTACTTTATGCTTTCTTAAGGAAATTATGCATTCTTATTACGCACACTGTCATGTTGAATGAAGAGTTCCAGAAACTCTGTCGGGCACAACGCATGCACCTATGCCCCCACGCAGAAAAAAACAGCGGAAAAGTAGAGAAAAAAATTAATTAAAGGAGTGAAGTAAAAAAAAAATTGCCTCTTTGTGCCTATCCTCCCCCCCCCCCCTTTAATTTTAATTCCTGGGGAAACCCTTGACCATGTCTTTCTGCAAACTATGCGTGCACGTGGAGACTAGTAGATTGCAATGGAAGCTTCAAACCTCGTGACTCTAAAATTGGTTTCATAGGTGGTCGTGTGGCTTAGCGGCTTTGCTTTGCTTCCCGATCTGTCACGTCGAACGATGCAATGCGAGAAACCAGCTTCGGCATCCGTACAATGCCATCCTTTATATACACCGACGACGTGATTATCGACCGTTTTTCAGGGATAAATTCAGGCCTAGTTTTGTCTGCTGTTCCAAGAAAAGCTCGCTGCCACGTATCTAAACTGAGACGATCAGAGATCCGGAGTTGAGCTTACTCCACAAGGGCTTTCGAATTTTCCTCCCGGAATGCTGCGGCCTTGAGACAGCGTCAATCAGTTCGTGCATTCCCTATTTGCCACATTCGGGCGATCAATTTTCTCGCGCTCGTTGCAATTATTGCAATACGCGTGAGTGCTGAGAGGAATTCGTTAGGCTGTTTTAAAGAGGAGAAGAAAAAAAAACGGACTTCTCAAGACACCCTTCTGCCAACGCGGGCAACTAGTGCGCTCGATATCTTTACTCGTTTCTTTTTTCACTTTTTTAGATTTCATATTCGCTATTTTACTCAAATAGATAATCACAAGAAAGTCTGCCAGTGAAGTCACAGGTTCGACTTGGTCGGCCGGACCTACAACCGTCATGATCGAATAGCAGTTTAACAAGCTTGGTGGTGTAAACATTGCCACTTAATATAAATACTTGCATATAACTTGCAGCACTGTTCTTAATTTTTACTACTTTCTGTAAAAAAATGGTGGTAGTAGCAAATACAAGTGAAAAAAATCGGCTAGAGCTACTAAAACGTGTAACTTTAAAGGGCACAACAGGATTATTGGTTAAGCGAATAAAAAGGACGAGCAACGCGGGTATTGTTTTAATTAGTAAAATACTTGAACTAGAGCCCGATACCCTAATACAGTAGAAAAAATATATCTAGTCATAAAACACACGGAAGCAAGAGATAATTGCTTCGGTGGCATTGGGCGAAAATGCCGGCGTGGAAGGGATGTACACTTTGCAGCGCTGTAACTTTGAAGGGAACAAAATGATGCAACATGTTTCTTTTTTATATATAAATAAAGACAATAGTATGGTGGAGAACTATCACTATAAAATTTAAAAAAAAATCGAAGATGGCTTTTTGTTTTCGGTGAACTTTTTTTTTTTACTTTGTATATACATTAGAACAAGTTTGGAGCGACATAAAATTTTAAATTTTTGAGATAAGGCAAAAGTAGATATCATTCGAAAGAACGTTTTAATAAGAATATAGGACATAAATTGTAATGTTGTAGCTATTCAATTTGTTTAGATAACGTCTCAGAAATCTAGTGACAAAACGTCAAAGTGTACTATATATATATATATATATATATGTATGTTGTAGCTATTCATTAGTTTAGATAACGTCTCAGATCTAGTGACAAAACGTCAAAGTGTACTATATATATATATATATATATATATATATATATATATATATATATATACGTATGACTTTGACGTTTTGTCACTAGATTTCTGAGACGTTATCTAAACAAATTGAATAGCTACAACATTACAATTTATGTCCTATATTCTTATTAAAACGTTCTTTCAAATGATATCTACTTTTGCCTTATCTCAAAATTATAAAAATTTTATGTCGCTCCAAACTTGTTCTATATGTATATATAAAATATATAAATATATATATATATATTCACCGATATAACATATATATAGCCATCTATATATATATATATATATATATATATATATATATATATTATTGTATATTTTATGTATTATTTTATATATATATATAACCTCCACAATGCTGTAGTACATATTTAAATCAATAGTTCCTATGATATATTATAAGTGCAAAATATTTTAGATTTCTGACAGTAGTTTGTGTAGTAGGTGACACCAAATACCACATCAAACGAAAACTTCAAAAATCGAATATGCCGTTCTGGCGCAGTCAATTTTTTTCTCTCTGCAAATAGATATATATTTATTTATTTATTTTTATCTTTTTATTACGTTTCCTACACATGTTGAGGAGTAACATACAAAAAAATTAACAAATTCAAAAAATACGTCCGGACTCGCGTGCATGATCCGACATTTTGTTTTTTGTTGTTGAAAAAACGTTCTTTATTTCTCCACACGCCTGGCTTCCGATGTCAGCGTGATGAAACATATAAACTTCTGTTCAATACAGCATTTGAGGGTGTCATGTGAATCCTTGGAGTACTCGCCTTCGGTGCACGCCAGACAGCTCATAAAAACGAAATGATGGACAAAATTACGTGCGTGAAAACCCGTCGAAGATTATTTTATGCGTACGTGTGTGCGAGCGCGCGAGCGTGCTGGAAAAGGTTCGATTTTATTTATGATCGGTTAACCCTTCACGGCCACAAGTATAAAAAAGATATGTTTTAAGATGTTGGAAACCGCAAAATGGATAATAACGGACAGCAAAAGAATCAGCGAGTAGACAACAAACTTTCTCACAATTAAAATGAAAATATACTACATCCACTCGATCTGGCATAGAAATTAAAAACGGATGTTTCATAATGATAATACTAATAGTCATAATGTTTTAGGTGGGTGGGTGCTGGGTGGGTGGTGGTGCGCGGGGCTGCCAGCCCGCAGGACGTCAGGACCAGTGTTGCGGAGTTCCCACTCCGGAGTTGGAATGATTCCGGAATCATTCCGCACTTTCGTGACCCCGGAATGGAATGGGAATGGAATTACATGCCTTTCCCCGGAATGGAGTGGGAATGGAATGGGTTCGGGTCTTATGCGAGCTGTGTCGATTTTAATCAAGGACCTACGGGCTAATGGTGCAATTCGCCAGCGCATGGTAAGTGGCTCTTGAAACAGCATCATTGTACTGGAGCAGACTGACGCCTGTAATGTCTCACTGGCTTATGCTCCTTCGAGGTCGAGGATGAAAATGGCACGCCCTCAGTAAAGCAACCAAAACTGAATAGCTGCAGACTGACAAGGTGTCGTTCCTGGCACCGCGAGACGAGACAAAGCGACTATTGTAATCATGCGCAATTAGCATGTAGTTTTGAACCAGAGTGTCGAACCGAACCCGAACCGAAAACCGGAGCAAAACCGTTATTTTTAACTGAACTGAAACAAAACTGTTGATATTGAACCCGAACCGGAACGGAACCGTAATCTCATGTGGCGGTTACCGGTTCATTGGAAACGGTTCGGCGTAATAAATCCTGAGCCGCGCCTTCTTGCGGGTGGCGGTGAGAAGTCAATTAAATATTTGCGACGATAGCAGCGGCAAAACTAAGCCGCTGAAATTGTCAGCGTACTCAGTTTTCACTAAACAAACCGTCGCGACGACATGGAAACAACTGAATAATATTGCGACAAATAAGTATATTTCATGTCTACGTGCAGCACGAATTGGCTTCGGCGAGTAGTTCGTAGCGTCCGTCATGGAACATTGTAAGGTGAATCGGAGTATACACCGACACGCGGGCTTGACGTCACGGAGCTGCGGCGGCGCTGCGATCGCGCCGGAGCCGGGGGTGTGGCAGGGTGTGGGCAAAAGGGCGCACGTTTCGCAAGGGCGTCATAGTATTTCAGCATGCCGCGAAGCTGTGTTGCTGTTAATTGCACCGAAATGTACAAGAAAAGTAGCGGAGTGAGTTTCCACAAGTTCCCGGCAGACTCTGAAAGGCATGAAAGGTGGATAATATCCGTGGATCGAAAAGAATCGTCGCCTCGCGCGAACGACCGTTTGTGCGGCAAACACCGTTTGTGCGGCAAACACCGTTTGTGCGGCAAGTGCGGCTTCCATTTCAATCTCCGTCCCGAGGCTTGCTTATGTGCAGGGAAAGCGTTGCCTGATCAAGACCACCGGGATTTTGTTCCCATGTGTGTTCGCGCACAAAGCATCGGCCAAGCTCTCGTCGGAGGCTCGCTACGCCCGTGCTACCCAGCGGAAGAGGATCGGCGACAGAACGGCAGTGTTGTAGGCGTTACCGGAGAAAAGTAACGAAGTACGTTACTTGTTACTTGCAAATAAAAGTAACGCGTTACCGAGCTACGTTGCCTAAAAATAAAAGGAACGCGTTACCGCTACCGATAAAAAGTAACGCACGTTACTTCCGCGTTACTTTTTTTAAATTAAGATTTAGCACATTTTACGGTTTTGACGATACATGTCATATATCAAGAAACATTATGTTCGTGCAGAAACTGAACATAATTACTTTATCTCGTTTTACGGTTTCACCTAAATACTCACGAGAAACAGCGCCAAGAAAAACATGGCTTGACGCCTAAAACACGGAAAAAATTGAAGTGTAATTTCTTTAAGACTTGGGAAGGAGTAACGAGTAACGTAACTACGTTACTTGAAGTAGTAACGTAAGTACGTTACCCGTTGCTGTGTCGAAAACGTAACGAGTAGATTACTACGTTATTGAAAAAAGTAACTCGTTACCGGCAACGCCGTTACTTGTAACGTGTTACCGCCAAGACTGCAGAAAGGACAAAGCGTTACTGCTTGTCATGCCTTGTGGTCATGAGGGTAGGAAAAATATCATACCTTGACTTGAAGACGCTGTGTGTATTTAATCAATTAGTGAATACACACACTTCCGCAGACCCACAGTCTGCTGATCCCGCCGGCAGTGCGGAAACCGACTCGAAGTAATCGTAGGCCTCGAGAGACTTGTACGCCTGCACCGCGTCGGCCGTGAACTGGCTTGGCGAAAAAACTAAATAAACGACGACATGAGCCGTCGACTTCGGTGGCAGCAACTTTACGTCGGAAGTCCAGCAGGCCTTGTTTACGGCGTACGGATCCTCGAAGTTTGTTTCGATACCGCTGCCGTTCAGGCTCGGGCAGCGAGCTCAAATAGTCGGGCATAGAGGATGCGACATACGCTCTCAGGAAATACGACGCACAAATAAAGATACAAGCGTCCCTACAACGACAACAACGAGCGCACGCCATAGAACGCAAAGGCGAAAACACGGAGAGCCGGGCTGCTCTTGCCCACATAGCTACCGCGCATGCGCGGCCTTGCGGCGTGTTGGTAAACAGAGTCGCTCCGCGTGTCGGTCTATAGCTGACAAATGTCAGAGAGGCTAAGAGATGTATTCTTTGTGTGCGTGGGGAGCATCTCGCTGCCAGGCACGATAGTCGTATTACGGCCGAGAGTGCACTACGGCCGAGAGGGAGCCGGAGAAAGGCCGGAGTGGCTTTCAGGCCGAATAGGGGGCACGCCAGAGAACCGGC
>JAZHYW010047182.1:0-31539 GCA_037355805.1 Ixodes ricinus
ATGATTACGTAAGAAATAAATTTATTATAAATTACGGCAAAGCGAAGACAATTTTAGTAAATTATAACTGCTTGGATTAAGTGGTGGCATTTTCTCCTGATTTGACATTTGATATAGATAATAACGCGGCCACACTTTTACATCCAAGAGGTAACAGATATTTTACCTTGTATAATTATATGTTTAGGACGTAAATGAACTATATAAACCCTGTTTCACAGGATATTGAACTGATTGTTGCAATGTTTTCGTTGCAAACCTTTACTATTTATGAAAGTAATGCGCGACAACACTGTTTTGGCACCAAATACAATGATATATTTTCTACGAATTACCGCACTTTTGTAAATAATTGCATTATTCAATTACTGTTTCGTAAAGTAACTGATTACTTTACTCATTACAACAAATATTTGTTCATTCATACTAATTTTTTTAAAGTAATGACGTTGATGTGCTATACTGTCAGATACCATTTTAAATTTGGCGCTTGCCTCGGGTGTGAGCCTTTCCAATTTCATCGTTATTTTTATTTTATTCAATACTCGGTTACGCGAACTGCTGGTTAGCCCACTGAGTTTCACTGGGATGAAATCAAACAAAGAATACGACGCAGGCACTAGACCTTCTTGCTGTCAGATACCCAAGGTAAATCTTGGGAACGAATAGCGGAAGCAGATGCTTGTTTTTACGAACGTAAGAGGCTAATATAGTATATTTTAAAGTAGCTTTAGTACAGTCGAATTTCGATATTTCAAACTCAAGGGGGACTGAAAATTTGTTTGAATAAAGCAAAGTTTGAAATACCGATAGTTTCCTCCCATAGAGACGCATAGGATGGGACCTGCATGTTAGTTTGAATTATCCACAAGTTTGAATTAAGAGAGTTTGAATTAACGAGATTCGACTGAATATATGTTCTCGAATACAATTTAGGTTTTCTTCGTTTTTATCGAACTACACCGGCCTGACTTCTAGACGCTCTATTCTGGTGAATGCAGATAGACAGTCTCCGACGCTCCAAATCTTGCGTGTGCGCGTAGCTAGAAGTTGAATCGATTGTGAAGCAGTGCGGGTCTAACCTTGATCCCCTGCGCGCGCGCCCGTGTCCACGTCTTTGAAGGAACTTCCACGTCTGGACCGAGGTCTGGATGGCACGCCCGGACCTGGAGCCCGGAGACTACATCGGATGGCAAGTCATCGATGGGACGCCCCAAGAAAAGTCCGATGGTGCGGTCTTGTAGCCAACCTTGACCGAGTCGTTCTGGAACGCGCACGACGCACTTTAGGCGTTTCGGACTCTGGCGTTACGAAACGCCTTCAGCTTATGAACCTTTGGTCCCCAGAGAACCAAGCTAAGATGTATCGTACCTTTACGCACAACAACCTCCGATTGTTTGTTTGTTTTTTCTATTTTTTATTTTATTTTTTTTGGTATTGAGGGCGTTTTTTACAGCGCACGTTTAGAAGGAACTCCCCATTATGGTCTGCCAGGAATGACCGTCTATACTCGGCGTCAACTATTTTGTGCTAGGTTGTCAAGGCTAGCGGGGCGTCCGCAGTGCTCCAGCTGTGTCAAAGCTAATTGCGCGAGCACTTGCGAATGAGACACAAGACCACGATGTAGGAAGGCTCTTTAGGTGTGGAGAGTCCTCTCCTCGCCCCGTCGGAACGGCGAACACATCACGTCCCCTCCTTTCCTATGTTTTCTCCGCCTGCCCCTAGAGGGCGCCAAAACGCTCAGGCCGTCCGCTCGCCGGCCCTCCGCCGGAACGTGGGCTAAGTCACCCATTGCTGCCGCCTCTAATTGTTTCCAACTTTTTTTTTTTTTTTTGCAATGGTGAATCGGGCATAAAAGAAATGTAAAACCAAAGATCCGAATTCAGAAATAGCCAAACATTTGAATGAATGCGCCGACTGCTCTCCAGCCTGGGGAAACGTAAACATTTTAGAAAGGGAAAACAACGACATGAAAATATTAGTAAAAGAGACGATCAGGATAAAGACGTCTGCCGAATGCATCAGTCACATGCTCGGTCGCTGTTCCCTCCGAATTGAAGGCGCCTCATAGGGGATTGTCTTGCATGTGGTAGACGCAGACACAACAGACTGCCCATCTGTTGAGGGTCGGATTCTGTCTGGCGTTCTCGTGGAATTTAGACACCTCCGTCGAAGGCAGACGCTTCTCCGGTTTCGGTCGAACGTGCAAAAGGGTTCGGATCGTATGAGAGTGCGACAGTACTGCAAAGGAAAAAACCGAGATGCAAAGAAGCAGTCTTAAGAAAAGAAGAAAGAGTCCCGACTGTGCGACTCGTAATGTGGAAAAGAACTCCAAAAGCAGCTATAGAGTGTGTCATACATTAAACAATGTTTTAACAGCGTTTTTTTTTTTTACAGCGATTTTTTTTTAAAGTTTGTGATGATATTATTATTTATAATAGAACAGCGCGAATTTTACAAGGACAGAGGAAGGAACTGGAGAGGACGAGCGCTGACTAAGAACTGAAAGGTTTATTATCAGGCAACCACGAAGAAAACATACAACACGACTCTCTAATCCCGATGGAAATGCGCATGCGCCTCACAAAACTGGGTGCTATCTGTTACACAATTCTATTGAATTGATTAGAGAGTCGTGTTGTTGTATGTTTTCTTCGTGGTTTCCTGATAATAAACCTTTCAGTTGTTAGTCAGCGCTCGTCCTGTCCAGTTCCTTCCTCTGTCCTTGTAAAATTCGCGCTGTTCCATTATGAATACATACCAACTCGACCAGCTATCCTGTTTGATATTATTATTATACTTATATCAGAAGTGCCACTAATAAAACCGGTTTGTTTTCCTTGACGAGTGTGGTTACTATAAACTTTTGCTGCAATCTGCTACATGCAAATGTAAGTGTAATAACAAAGTAAACAATGCAAAGAATGCTGCTTTCATTAACCTCTGCGTGCAAAATGTGTAACTTCGTGCCAATTCGACCAGCAGTTCAATTTAGCAGTACTCAAAGGCTGCCTTAAAATGTAAAAGAATAATCACGTTAGCTGCCCCACATGTTGAGAAAAAAATTTTTTTAGTAGTCCAGCTATCGAGAATTTGCGAACCCAATGTATTTTTCTTTTTAGAAACGTCACGTGAACGGTGCTTAAAACAATTCAGTTCCGTATTATCCGTTAACAAGGTTTGTGTTAATCATTCTTTATTTTTGTGCATTCTTTTTTTTCTTTCGGTCGCACTCAAGTTATTGTTTACCTGCGGTACAATCAGAGTTTATTCATTTTACAAACGCTTACCGACGTTTGTATTGCGCTACTGAGGAAACAAACGACGGAATGTAAGCTAGGCTAGAAATTATCTACAGGAGACGGGATATTTCTTTTTCACTCGTAGACCGCCGCGTCGGCTGGTATTAGGGAGTTACTCTTGTTTGTCCGTCTGCTATTTTTCGGGTTATGAAAACTTCAGTGTGCTGAGGGAGATGATAGTTGAATGGCCCCACCTACATACCTCATCGTACGCGAACCCGTAGCCACCGGAAAGCAAGCTGCACGCCGAGCAGGCAGCTAGCACAGGCGGCCCGGAGCGCTGCCGGATGGCCTGAAACTTACGGCGCCATCTGGGGGTGGCTCTATGAAGCAGAGCGCGCGGGGTGTCATTAGAGAGTTTTAGTAGATAGTTCCGATACCTCCGATACCCCCGATAACGATACTAAATATGTAAGCGCAAAGGCGGAGGCAGAGTATCGGGTATCGTTATCGGAGTCATCGGAACGATCTACTAAAACTCTCCATTATCTGGTCGCGGCCGAGAGCGGAGTCTCTACACCTAAAGAGCCTTCCTACACCGTGCACAAGACGAAGCCACGTGCTCGCAGAAGTGCGGGGCTGGAGCACTGTGTGCTACGCTAGCCTTAATAGCACAAAATAGCTGACGCAGTATTAGCGGCGAGATGTTTCGGTGACGCCCTCGTTTGGTTACCTTTCGTGACGTCATTACCTTGTGAACCACAAGTTCAATGGTGTTTGTAATGAGCATGGTGAAAGCCTGAATCATAGCGCTCTCAAAGCAACACTGCCAACACCGTCAAAATTGAAGTTTTTACATTCCTCTTATTTGCGTCGCTGGGAAATCCTTTGCTGACGTCATAGTCAGCATTTGGCCAATTGTGGTGGGCCGACCACAGCGACGCTTTCGATCGCTCGCGTTGCCAATAGAGAGTATACACTGGCGGCCATAGCTGTGCGCACGACTGCTGAGCGCGTGCTGACGGCGAGCTTCCACAGTTATTTTGCAAAGTGAATTCCACACCACCAAGATTACCGGCCTTATTAATGTAAGCTCGTTCTGAGCACGCGCTCCGAACGGCGCACAGAAATATGGCGTCAAGTGAATGTACCCTATAGACGTTTGCAAGTGCGGCCTCTGGGCGCCGCCATCTTGCTGCTGGTGTGGGTAGATCGTCTGATAGTCAAGCATTCCTGAAGCATACCCACAGTTTCCAGACTGGAACCCAAACAAAGCGTTTTCCATCCACGGTGGCCAGACTAGCTGTCGAAGCGCGGCTACTTGCAAACGTCTATAGAAGTCGTGAAAAGCACGTTCCGGAGCAAAGTGGAAACTCTCCATCAACGCGTGCTCAGTTTGCTCATCCGGATCGAAACGGGCCGGGGCGGGGATCGAACCCAGCGATGCTGGGTTCGATCCCGCCCTGCCCGTTCTGATCTGTATGAGCATCGTACCGGCTTGTGGTCATATATCACCACTCCATGATGCACGTTAAAGACCCCAGCCTATCAGTCGTACTGCACGGGATACACATTGTTCATTCACAGTGTGTCCATACAAGAGCAGACCGACCTCACACTGTCTAAAAAACTGACGTCTAATTTGCTTTGCTTGAGCAACGGACTTGGCACTTACCGCTTTATAGTTAAAAACCGATCCGCTTGGATGCTTTAGCTTGCGTGTCGCACGACTCTTTATTACGTCGTCAAAGTATTCATTCCCCACTTATTCAGATTTGCGCGTACTCTGTCTGAGATTGCGCCAAACTTCTTCCGTAGCCCATAGCCTTCGAGACCCCGAAGTGCGCGTAGCCTAAAACATGGCGACCCATGTTTGAGGTGGCGGACAGAGCGCTGCGATGAGAAAGTGATTCGCACTACTGATGTGTCTCGATGCGTAATTAACGAAGTAATAAGAAGCCAGCTAAAGTAAATATGCGGATTGCGCTTTTTTTTTTCTTCAATCTGAAGTTTTTACAGCAAAACTTGAAATAATTGTAGCGTTTTACTGGGGCTACCTGAGTGTCGAAATGGTAGGGCCCGCGCCGCCTGCTTCTACTGTGGGCCTTGTCGAATTCTCTTCATATATGGAGCTCCTCATTACTGTATCAATGGCTGGTTTCAAAAAATTTGAAAAATTTATTGAAAAAAAAATTGAGTTAAGAGGTGAATTTTTTAGTACTTTATATACCCTGAATCAGAATATCACGTTCGTTTTTTCAAAAGATGTAACTAAACGCGAGAAAACAGGAAGAACCTCTGACCAGTCGCTACATCATACCCAGATCTTTCAGCCACTAAGCGCGTGCCGCTCTTGTGGGCAGCGCGTGTCGCTCGTGTGGGCAGCGCGTGCAATGGCAGGCTTGCCATGTATATTCGCCCGCACTGACAGCAGTGCGGGGGGATATATCTATTTTCTGGCCTTTTACAAAAAAGCGAGGGTGCGCGTGCATAGCTTTGATAAGCGCTGAAGACGCCCGAGAGCGGAGATTCCATAAACTCCTTTTATAGCGTAACGCTCCGGGAAGGCTGCAGTCTGATAGAATCTACGGAGATTTATTAGTGAGAGAGAACGCACATATTGGACAAAAGATGAAGCACAACTTCAAACGAACGCCTCGTCGCCTATGGAGTGCAGCCTCAACATGCAACAGCCTCACGGTTGGTGGGAGAGGAAGAGGGGGGGGGGGGCGGTTGGAACAGCTTTGAGAGGGGGGCATGCGCCCACTCGTTTAGAATTTATGGGGGCGACTGCCCCCCCCCCCTCCTTCTCCGGGTTTCGGAGCCCCTGATTTCGAGGCACCTATAACCGATTCATGCAGGTGACCGTCTTGGAAACACAGTAATGGCGGTTGGACGACTCCAACCGTCGACGAAACAACTCTGGCCCATTCGAGAGGCTGTCTCGTTCGAACGAACCATGTGGGGCATAACTAACAATACGTAATGTAAAACTGCTTCCAGGACTCTTCCGTCTCGGTCCCGTCAGTGTGAAGGCGGTCAAGAGGGAGAGATTCTCAAACCCTACGATTGCCCGTTCGTCTTTGCGGAGGTGAATGCAGACCAGATCTCCTGGCGCTACCTGGGCCCCAAGCAACCCCTCAAGATAATTAAGAAGAACACGGACAAGTACGGACTTTCTCACTCAAATAGGGTGCCTACATGTCTGTCTGTCTCAGGGTGAAGACATCCATTGTTGCCCTGAATGTGCCAGCGCGTGACGCTCTCGCGCGCTCGAGGGTGACTTGGGCGGTAAAATGGCGTCTATGCATTACCCAAAGCTACGCGCTCGAGCTGAGTGGCACCAAATTGCGCGCACTTCAAAATGCATTAAAAAAAACGATTGGGGTGAAAAATGGCTGAGATGTCACCACTCAAGCAAAAGCGCGCGCGTGTATGAAGGCACTCTACACTCAAACGTCTAGTAGCGCCACATTGTGGAGCAGTATTATAGAATAAACAAAAAAAACGTGTTTTCTTTGCGTTTTTTTTTATAACATACTGCAGACCATGATGGTCCAACCAGAAGTGAATGCGACAGAAGACACTGTGCGGAATCCAAAAAATATACACCACAAAATCTTGGACAAAAATATTTTTACGGATGATTCATTTACATTTTTAGACCGAGTACCCCGAGAGATTTCAGCATTCTTTGTTATGTTTCTCGCGGTCTTGAAATGTTTGCCAATGGTGCTGTCTTTATTTTATTTTTTTTAATAATAAAACACAAACTCTCACATGTATACTCCCGTACAAAATGATCTGCAAAACTACATCTGGAATTCTGCTTCGCCACCGGTCTCCACAAGCTCAACTATATTTCGATTGGTCATGCGGTTCAGAGGTGGGCCTAAAACTCTGCGTGTCAGCCTTAATCAGGACAAGAATCTTCCACAGAAACCTGGCAAGTCTGCCAAAGAAGCATGCCGGGTAGTTCGCGCTCATACTGTCCGCTGTAATGCACGCTGCGAAACAACCATGGGGAAGGATTTTGTAAAAACTTGAGGGACGCTTCGCCTTTGATTCACGACTCCAACTGTCTATAGGTGGCGCCACTCATTTTCTAAAATGGCGGTTGTAGTGAGGGTTGGAGATGCGTGCCGGTATATCAGTTGCTGAGCCTGTCTAGTGTGCTGGCATCACTGAGAGACACAAATTATTTATGTTTATACGAAGAAGCTAGGGTGCTATGAGCGCAGATCACCTGTTTATCCTGAAGACAAAAACGGTGTTTAGCGTAATATTTACGCTAGGAGGCAGCGTTTTAATTCTGGAACGAAACCGAAACTAACCTCTATTTTGGATTTCATTTCTCGTATATTTCAAGATGTGTCTCGCAGCGTAATTATTTTGCGAAACAAGTAGTTCGCGTAATCTATTCCTGGTACATACGTGTGCGATCCAGTCGCTTTAATATATTTTGGAGAGTTCAGTGTCCCTTTAAAGCCAGGGTTTTTCTTACACCTTAGAGGTAACAAGATATTGTACTTGTTGAAAAAATCCGTGCTGATATTTTTCGTGTTTCTACTGCCTTTTCTCGCTCAGATAATTGTCATGTGAGATAACAAACTGCGGAGCCTTTTAATGGGTTTTTGGGGTAATTTGATGATTAGTTGCTTCAACATTATTCCCAGCACAAAAAAGAATCAATCCAAATTTTTTTTTAAATCGCCACGTTTTGTAAAGCATATCGCTTTACAAAACGTTAGAGTGTGCAAATATTGAAATTTTCGAATACGAATCGAATACGAATAAGACAAAAAACGGGCTTCGAATATCGAATCGAATATCGAATATGTGTCTAGTAATGAAAAAATGGCAAAACAAGAGGTAACGGCAGGTTTTATTGCCTTTTTAAAATAAATCAAAGCAACTGCCTTTTACTGGGCTGCAGCAGGCTAAAGCTACTTCTAGTAATGCACTCATTACAAATTCTCGTCTAGGAAAATTAACTGCTCAACGCCCCCTACGCGCCGTGACATTATTTCCGCCAGTAGAAAGACCCGTTCATTTGGGAAACCTGCGACATTTCACTAAAGTTCGAAGAAGTTCGTCTTATGGGCAGTGTTGCCCAGCTGCTACACAAATATATTGAATTTTGGGGAAACTATTATTTAGAAAGTACTTTGTTTTATATGTCATAAAATGGTTACCAATGTTTACACCATAAAAAAGCGAAAAATTGCGCTTTTAATGCTTTCATTAGTTATTAATGGGAACCAGCGATGCCAATAAACCCAACAAATATGGCACTTTCCCTCCGCCAAGTAAAATCAACTAGTTTTTTTTTTTTTTTGCGCATGCGCACAAAATTTGAATTTCAGTTGAACCTTTGTCCAACATCACGATGAAGGTTCAAAAAAGTCGAACTCGGTCGATCTAGAACCTGGGCAGGTTCGCGACATCCCTAGTTTTGACTCCGCGGGAGTGGCAGGAGTTGTTTTCAATGGCGATGCAATGTTCTACTACACTCTAGCTTTTTCTTTCTTTTTCTTTTTTTTTAAATTTTCAATTATTTATATTAGATAGCACTTTCGAGCTTTATTTTATATTTATATTTCACTCTCGAGCTTTATTTTATTGTATCAATTCATAGAACGCGCAATTACATCACATATTGCTATAAAAGTGCCACAAAACAAAGGGCTTGGTGAAAAAGAAACCGAAACTGATCCTGTCTTGCTGCCATCGGACAGATAGAAACAGACTAGACCGATAACGCACGCATCATACGCCTTTCTGAGTGAATAAACATATTCATAGGGGAATGCGTGGCAGGCAAGTTATTCGTTACTTGCTCGAATATTCACAGTTTTGGCGAATATTCGCCGTTTTTCCGAATATTCGGCTTTGGCCGAATATTCGGGAACTTCCGAATATGCAATTTTCGAATCGAATACGTTTCGAATAAGGAAAATATTCGATTCGTATTCTAAATTTCGAATATTCGCACACCCCTACAAAACGTATAAAATAAGAAACGCTGTTCTCACTACAAAATTCCAAAGTCGGAATTCAAGTTTGACTGTCTATCATGATAACGATCTCAGAGTTTTTCATATGCTAAAAATAAAACAAACCGATACCTTTGCGGAAAGACTTTTATAGTTAAATGGCGTATTTTTGTGATGCTGGCGTTTATTGGGGGCCTCCATTGCCGCAATTTGTGTTACTAATAATAATACAATTAAGATATTTAAGACGCAGTTTTTCAAGCTCCAATATAGTGTGTCGCTTATGATCTAAATTCAAACGCGCGAACAACTATGGCAATAATAAATGTGCAAATTATCATCACTGGTGCCAATTGCAGCAGTTTAAATTTAATTAACACGGTATAAAGATAGTTTAAAAATCAAAACATTCTAACTAACCCGAGAAATCCCTGTAAAATTACATGAATTGTGAGTAAAACATATGGTGCTATCAAAGTCGCGACTTTTGACGAATCGGCAAAACTTTCCAAGTCGCACGCCAATCCTTCCGGACCAAATGCCCCCCCCCCCCCCCACACACACACACACACACATTTAAAAGGGGGACTTCGTTTTTTGTTTTTTTATTTACCAATATATTTTTAAAGCATGCTTCTATAATTTTTACGTGCCGTCATTTTGCCAATCTCAGCCTTTCCAGTTCGAAGGAACGCCTACCCGCTTGCACGTCTGCTCACTGCAGCACGTTTGGTTGGCGTTGGAAACCGGTACTACGGTGTACATGCACTGGCTAAATTTTCTGTCTACAGCGGGTACACCGGACGCTATTTTTAGACCGACTAACTTCCCGCCCTAACCTCCATACAAGAAAGTTGGATTTTTTGCGCATTGCATATTATAATAAACGCTCAATATAATTGTGTCATTATAAAACAGTAGCTCGTTCTTTGAATAGGTTTCAAAAATACCGTAACCATGGAAAGCAACATGTAACTTGAGGAATGACATCTCCCTCCTAATAAGAAAAACATGTGTAAAAAACATTATGATCAGAGCACACTAAGCTATTTCTATTGAAGCAAGCAGCTAAGTTAAAGAATATTCTGCCACCGTTCTTTTAGGATAGGGCAGCGCATCAGTACCAAGGCAGTCGGCTGCTGGGACAGGGAAGACTTGACCGACAGCTACAAGCTACCAGAGAGTGAGTATACAATTCGAGGGAATTTTGGGAGGCGCCAGAAACAAATGAAGTGCTGGTAAATGTTGAAACAGAAATAGATTTTTTAAGAAAGTTACAATCGAGAAGGAAATGTTTGTAGAATCACGGAAACCCTTTGAAGTGGAGCTCTGCAGTGCGCACAAAGGCGGATCCAGAACTCCGTTTTTTTGTTTTGGTTTTTTTTTTTTTTTTGGGGGGGGGGGGTGCGGTCATGTCCGCGCAAAATTTCTAAGGATACTATTCTCTCCATTCTTTCTTGTGCAAGAGGGGTCCACTCATGTCAAATTGCCCTCCGAGGAGGGGGAGGGAGGGGGCTCGACTTTGTTTTGGGGGGGGGGGGGGCGGCCGCCCCCGCCCCCCCCCTTGGATCCGCCACTGAGTGCGCATTGTTTCCAGGCGTATTCTTTTTCGAAAGTCACGCACTGCATGGTGCGTGCTTGTGCTTCCCACAACGCTGTACAGAACTCTCGAAATAGTGAAATAAAGTATTGCCGCAAAGACTCGCGTGCGACCACCTCGCTCCCTCCCCCATTTCCCCCATTTCGGGAGCGTTTCTAGAAGATGGCAAAAACGCTCATTGATATATGTGATTTATAAGCCGTGAACGTGAGGTGAGATTTCGTGGAGTCCCATAATGTTCGCCAAATGTATATAATTATCGATCCTGAAGATTTTGAGAGATCGCTCATTTTGCCATGTCAGTTCAACAACTTCACTGTCTCCAAAAATAAGTCAAATGCAATACAACTTGATCGTATTTCTGTTAAAAAATATTGGAAACCCTTTAGTATATTTGTTCACTGTTGACAAGTAACCAATTATAGTAACCACTGTTGACAAGTAACCAATTATAAAAAAATGCCGATTCCTTGCCTTGTCCTGCGAATGAACTGAGACGACAAGTGAGGTGCTGCAGAGTGCACACAGACTACCACACTATCATTCCTCACTATCATCCAAAATTTGGCAGAGGTGCAAAACTTACATTTTCACGTGACGTGACGTCATGCGACACTGTGACATTACTTTCACATGGTCATGTAACGTCATTGACGTTACTGTGTCACGTAACGTCACGTGACGTCACAAGTTCCCCACTTAACTTAGCGAACAAATTTTCCACTATATTTAGCGGGGAAATGCTTCAAGTGACGTGACAGTGTCACGTGGTGTCACATGACGTCACAATTTCCCCGCTAACTTTAACCAGGAAACGCTTCACGCGCCGTCACAATAACACGTGACACTGCGATTCCCCCGCTAAATCTAGTGGGAAAATATTCCCTCTAAAATTAGCGGGCCACACCGTACAGCGTACAGACACCGGATTCCGCTGCAGAACCTTATCATAAACGGCTGTCGCCGAAATGGCGCTGATTTTCGTTGTCTTCTGCCGTGCACTTCAGGAACCAAGGAAGAACGTGATGTGGTCCTGAAGGCGCTGCGGGAAAGTAACCACGCCTACTCTCGGTACTACCTAAACGAGGACCTGGAGGACGTCTCCTTCGACTTTGACCGCCTGGAAGACGTCATGATCGGATCGGACTTCGTTGTGCGTATGCGGGCAGACGTCTTCCGTCGTGCCGGGTCGCGAGTCCAGACAGCCTTTCTGGTATCCGACTATACTCTGTTTCGGCATACCTTGGCCAAGAGCGAAAGCGTCAGGCGCCTCGAGCCAATCAGAGTGATGGAGCGAAGCACGTGACATCCCTCCACGGGAGGAGTGCACGCCGACGGTGCGTTCTTACGTGCAGCGCCCCGGTGCCCTGATTTTCTTGCTGTGGAAGAAGGTTGCGCCATTTGCCAGATTGTGGTGAAACAGAGTATAAAGCTCCGCTCCTTACAATCTCAGCTCTAAATCTATGTTGCCGAGAAATTAGCCTCGTGTTGTACAGGATCGGAGTCCATGTGGCAAGATCACTATGCCTGAAAACAGACCAAGTATACGAGCCCTTCTCCTCATGTTTCTAGTCAGGATCTCGGAAAGAACGTAAGAATGAACACAACGTGGAGGATGCAAGTGGTTAAGCTGGAACTTCGTATTGGTGAACATTCATACTGAAAAGAAGAGCGCTCAGTAAAGAAATAAAGCCAGTCCGTGTCCTTTGAGATGTAACAAGGTCTACCAAAGGCCTTTGCGGATAAAAACTGACGCCGAATTCATCCATGAGGGACACGACACTTTCGCCATAAGGTTAGCTAACCTTCTCGAGACGGAAGTATTTTCGGGCTTATCAATACGTGCCTCTCATTATACTTATTAATGCTGAAATTGCTATATTATTTTGGGGAAAAAAGTATAAAACTTCCCTATGCTTGTCACTTAGCACCAGGCAAGAACTAAGCGTGCCACGTATCTCGTGTCCGAGAAGCTCTTTCGCGAAAATTACTTAAAGTTGACAGTGTATCAGAAGCTACAAAGGGGTGAGAGCCATTTGGATTATTCGCCTGATTGGACTGAACTTTTCCCCACTATGACTATCCAAAAAGGATAGCACGAAATACGTCAAGTTTTAGAACACATCGAGTACTGGCAAAGCACAAGCTACATTTTTTTTTTATCGATTTCATTCATGGGTGATGAAAGTAACAACTGTGACGTGTTTCGAGTGACACGCGTAATGGTGTCATATTACCAGATGGTAATATACACTTGCGTATATTACAAACTCTGCAAGCAGACTATTAAACAAATGATTAAAAACTATGAAAAGTTTCTAAACGCAACTTTAAAAATTGTCCCATACATAATTTGCCTCTGCTAATGCTGTATCTGTAAATTTGCCAAGCAGATCGTAATACAGATGAAAATTCGCTTACAGCCTATTTTTGCATTGCCACTATGGGCCATCTTGTTCGGTTCCAGATCAATCTAAAGGCGTCCAACAAGAATGCTACGAAGGCTTATCCAGCCCAGGTTATCATCCGGGTTGAGGTAATGAGCTACACAGGAGCTAACAAGGTGCTCATCAAGGTCAACAATTACAACGTCATGCTCCCGCCTGCCGAAAGTATGTCACATCTTTGCTTAAATGTTCTGTCATTAAGTTCAGCTATGTGAAGTGCATCAGCGTTTTTTTATTGACTAAACGATACTACGCGAAGACATGCTATTATTTTAAGACATGTTCATAAAGTTTTGATAAGAGAGGAATAAATGCCTTCGAGCAAATCTGTGTTATTTATTTTTTATTTATTTTTTATTGGGGGTTAAGAGGCTCATATAAGAATAACGGGGAACAAACTAATATGAAATATAAGCTTCAGCGGGCAGTGTTGCAAGTTGGCACTATTGCAGGATATGGGCATCATAAACCAGTACACGCTACTAGACACGCCCCGAAGTCGAGCAGTTCAGAAGTGCGTTCGAAGCTCCCGAATCGAAAAACGTTTTATGGCTTCTTTTTTTTCTTTTTCTATATATATACACAGGTTTGTAGGGGACACGTCCAACGCCATCCCCAAGTACTTGTTCAATCTCCAGCGTGATTTCAAGAGCGAAAATCAAACATTTCGAGTCAAGGACGAGACCAGAAGCGAGCTGATGGCCTAATATTGTTTGATCGTCAACTCGGGCTACTTACGGCATAAACAGAAAAAAAAAAAAAGAAGTAACGAGGGAAAAGTTTCAAACACAGTGAACGCATATTTTAACCCGATTTTGTTCAGGTCAACAGATCAATGTTGCCAAAAGAAAACAAAAGCATACGGCGACCGCTGAAAACTATTCCAAATGCAGCAAACGCGGTAGCGCTTCAGTTCTTATATGTATTCTTTAATTTGTCCTTGTTGAAAATTTCCTAGACTTTAGTAAAATCACACCCGTCTAAGAACCCAAAAATTAAACTTTCATATGCAAGGCCGGCTTGCTCGGGACACATGGTACCACAAATAAGACAAGTATTGTTCCGTCGTTCTTATTGAATGCTGGAGTAATGCGACTATAGGAACTGTGAAGAACCTGTCGATTTCATGTGCATTGTAGGAGTTAGCCGGTTTAAATGTTGTCGTATTATAGTTATGACAGCTTGAGAACGGCAGGGGCGTCTCTTTCAGATGCCCGGCCTCCAGAACGCGCTCGGTGCCTTCCGTCGTCCTTTGACTGCGCGTGCACGCTCGAAGCTCATTATAGAGGCCGAAGTGTTACCGAAGGCAGGAAGCTTGCACTGGAGGTGGGACAACTGAAACACATCCCTGCCGTTCTCATCCTGCCAGTGATTATGACCATCGAACTCCTCACTATGTCACCGCAGTGGCGTCGGAACATAGGAAAGGGGGGGGGGGGGGGGGGGATCGCCTCTTTCCTTCAGACATTTCAGACATTTCTAGTCAGAATTGGGGAAGGAGAGAGAAATCCCCTCTTCCGAGCACTTTCGACGCCCCTGCATACGTGAATAGTATTTGATATGCAACGCACAGTTAGATCTGTTTAGCTTGCTTGCGTGGACTAAACTTTACTGTGCGGATCACAACAAATGCAAAAGCATGATCCTGTTCCGAGACACAACAGTCCCTCCAATCGCAAGGATGGCCTCCTTCCTGCGTGTGCTTTGGGTGGAACAATTTTCACTCGCAGTACTTTCCTAACGGTTTACGATATGTTAATCTTGCAGCGCAACTGGTGACGCTGCCCATCGCTTACGAGGATTACGGGAGGCACCTGTATTCCCAATGCCTGTTCAACATCTGTACCATCGCTAGCATTCAGGAGGTCAAGTATGACTACATTGCTCAGCACGACTTCATGGTTCGGTTGCCTCAGGTCAAGATAAACGTAAGCCATCTCCTGCAATTCGTGGGTCTCAAGACACGGTCCGGAGTAAAGGACGTTGATTTCCGTGGGTTTGCTTGCATTGTCCCTCGATATGACAAACAAGTAGATCAGAGGCTAATGGACAAGACCGGGTAACGTTTTACAACGTTTCGAAAGTAACGTGGTAAAAGGACATTTTCGAAACGTTATACAACGTATCGAAAATCTCAATACATGGCTTGCACGTCACGTTATTGCACCAAGCCAGTGGTCATTCCTACTTGTGCTTGTCGAGAAAAACAAATTGGGTGGTGCGAAATGGCCCGAGCCCCTCCCGAGGCATATCAGCCTTCACCCTCCCCCTGGCGATGCCGCGCGGACTGCGCAAACCAGATCCTGGTGCGAAACTTTGATGGAATCAAAACGTTTGTATCCGAGCACAGGAAATTCCAAGTTTCAAAGTCCGAAATTTTAACACTTTACAGTTGAACCTCTGAGATGTTTTTCCAAACCATGCACTGGTGTCGTTCCCTGCGACTCGCCAGTTAATATGATAAGCAGGGGGGGGGGGGGGGGCAAGCGTCAAAGCGCATTTGCATTCTCGTAACAACGCGGAGTAAAAAAAAAACAAAGAAAAACAACGAGCCTGTTTTTATTTGCTAATGGGCTTTAGAGCAGCGACCTTCTGTCACAAATGTCAGATTCTTTTTTGTCTTTGTACTTTAATTAGACTAAAGAGATGTCGTCTAATTGAACTCGACGCTGGTAATCAGAGGTTCTGTCGCATATGAGTAGGGTTCCGTCTTTTTGGAAAATACTGAAAAACCCAAAAATTAACCTCTAAACTAATTTTATATAAAAAAAACTGAATTGGACCTGTTTTAAAAATCTGAAACCCAATATTCACGGCAAGAAAGCCTGTATTACAGCTTTATTTTGTTTTGAACGGGAACACCGCCCACACGGAACTGTCCGCGAGGCTGCTGCTTCCCTCGGACTCCTTATCGCCTTTCTTTCTCTTGTCAGTACGAAATTCACCCGCATGCTCCGTTGGAGGTAAGGGAATCCTGTGACCTTTCTCCTTCAACATAAGTCCTGATAAACCCCGATTTGTTCGCGAGTCAGCCTGGTCAACCCGTCTAGAAGCTAGAGCTTTCATTGCCTCGAGCGCGTCTCCACGCGTTGGTGCTGCCTAGCTCATAGGCTTGGTAGGGTTTCGTGCTTTCACACTTTATTGTTTTTAGAATTCGTTGGTGCTTTTTCGAGGTTTGCTTTTTCCCGTAGATTCGCTGTTCTTCGGTGACAACTTTTGATGTTGGACGAAAAAACGGGGTTTATCGGAGATTATCCTTACCAAAAAATACAGTATAACTTTTCGCTATCCGGATTATGGAACCGGAAATCTATCTGGATTCTATCTGGAGTTTAGGTTTTTAGAAATTATTCCTTTGTCTGCAATCTGGATTTCGGGTTACTATAGTCGGTGACAGGTCAAGAACGAAGTGGAGCTCCTCCCACCCCTTTCCACTTCAGGGGAGCGAACGCTGGAGAGGAGATCGCCTCCTCTCCCGCGTTCACTCTACTAAAGTGGAAAGAGGTGGGAGGAGCTTCCACTTCGTTCTTGACCTGTCACCGACTATAGAAACAAATTTCCGGTTCCATAATCCAGATAGTGAAAAGTTGTACTGGATTTTTCGGTAGGGATGCTGAACAAAATGTGGCATCTGATTCCCCAACCACCGTGGAACATTCGCGTGACCCGAAATATCGAAAGACATCACCGTACCGACAATAAAAAGAAACAAGATGTGGGGATCCCGAGCAAAAACCAGCCTCGCGGACAGTTCATTGGAGGCAGTGTTTTGTGCCAAAATAAAACTGTAGATAAAAATTTTCTTCCGGCAAAGGTTAGGTTTTTCTTATTCAAGGACCGATTTTGATAAAACCGACTTGGGGGTAATTTTTGTGGTTTATCGGGATGTACCGAAAAACCTAAACCATATTCTTAGGTCGTGCGAAGTGGGCACAGAGTTAATTCGAGATTCCGTTATTCCTTGCTTCGAAGCGGGACATATCGCAATCGTATCTTGAATTGAAACACTTGGTGTCGCTGAGGAGGAAATACCTCTCTCTACTATTTATTCATGTGTTTAAACAAAGATCCAACACGCAATGAGGTGTGCAGCGAGTGTTCCCTCTCTTCCCCCCCCTATCCTCTTTTTTTTTTAATTTTGGAATTTGTTTTGGGGGGGATCCTTTGGATTTGCCCCTGGTTCATGGTTGGGCGGTGGCCGCAAGACGTCTCTTGCAATTCAGAGTGAACAGACGCAATCGTTCTAACCTTAGCCGTGAGTGACTTTAATACTTTTTTATTGTGGATATGAAAGAGCAAAACGCTGTGGTTGAATATGGGTACCTCACGAAACAAGGAAGAAGATCCCGACGTACCGGGTAGATGGTTATCATCAGGCGACGCCACGGAATACATGTTTTTATGTTCCGGCAATACTCGCGTTAGACGACACTTACACAATTCATTGTCGTATATCGGCTCGCGACAGATGCTATGGTCGCTTGTTACAGCGGTGCCATTTTGCCCAGCGTCAGACTAACCGTTTCGGGAACCGTCTTATAACGCAAAAAGATTATAAAAAAAGAAAAAAGTATACCCTTTTCTTGGTAGAAGCTACATGTCTCTTGCCATGGGCGAAAGGCTGCCCTCGGACTAGTGAACGAGGCGCCTTAATAGCTCTCGTCGTGAACCCCAAAGACATCATCCCAATGACTTACACGTTACACGTCGCTTTCAACTACTTTTTGTGAAGATTGAAGGCGAACCAGTGTCAAGAAAGATGATCAACGTGACAGCTGGATTCATCAATCCCTTGCCGAAAGACCTCAACGGGGGCTTCTTCATGATCGAGGGTCCTGGGCTTGTGCAGCCAAGGAGAGTTCCCCTGGGCCGGTACGTTGCTCGTTAAAGAAACACTGACAGCTCCCAACTTTTTTTTTTTTTTGCTAGGCATTTGGTGTTAGAAGATTACCCAATTAATAGTTTGCTGCAGTGTCACGTATATTTTTAATAAAGTCAAGAAATGCAACTGCTCGCAGCCGAAACCGAAACTGGACTGGGGAGGAAGAAGAAATATAGGGGAAGAAAAAGATACCAAAAGTCACTTGGCTGTTTAACTTTTTTGTTTTTTTAATCAACGTAATAGCAGCTTTTTAGAAGCCACAAAAAATGGGTATCATATTTTTTGTCTATTTCTAGTATTGAGTTTGTGCCTTCGATGACCCACGACTTTGATTACCTTTGGTGGTTGTCTCTAAACCATAGAAAACGGCACGTGACCACGGAGAAGAGAGTGAATGCGACTCAAACCGGCCAGTTCTCAATCGGTGGTTTTCGGGCGAAAATAAAACGAATTGTGAGCCGCAAATTGTGTTTTGGGTAGTTGGGCTCTCATATATCATGTACAAATAAAAACCTCGGCGAGCATAAATACCCTGTCAGTGCGCCTTTAAAGTATGAGGCATCCACTATTTATCTTAGCGTTGTAAAATGAGCAGTAAAATGAGAGAAAATATTCTAACCTAATGTATGAAATGTGCATGAAAAGAAATGTGTACGGTCTATGTGAAATACAAAAAAGGTATGATTTCTTACCAAAACTTAAAGTTTTCAAGGCTCATAACACCATTAGTCCCCCCCCCCCTTTCCCCTTCCGCCACCACCGCCGCCCCCCCCCCCCCCCCCGAATACGCGTCCAGCTTTGGGGCCCGAGGAATATGGTCAATTTAGGAGGGGATCGATTCTTCCGGCTTGTTGTACAGAGCAAGGATCCATTGTGAACACTCTATATAGTGTCAAGAAGAAATGTGTAGGGCCGAGAAATTAATCGCTTCAACTTACCGCGACTACCACTGGGAAAGTGGAACTTGCTCGGAGACGTTCAAGCGGCTGGAGAGCGCGAAGACTGAGTGAATCACAGCGGTTTCTTATGCAGGAAGGTGCCACCGAACTCGGAGATCAGAGTGACTTTCCAGCTGACCCCGATGTTCCCAGGAGTCAAGTCCATTGCTGCCAGGTTTTCATCGCGTGAACTGAGCGACGTCGACGGATTCCTCGAAGTCAACGTCAAGAGCGAGCCAGCTCTGACTAACGGAATAGCCCCTCCCGGCGCCGAGTGAAAAGCTTTTCAAAAGTATCTTGGGAGTTTTCTATGAGATCTCCCTAGGCATCTTTCTCTTTCTAGTCGACTGAAGCCACGAAATGTTGAATTGTAGTTGAACAAATCTGGACCGAAATTGTTCAGATTTTATTTTATTTCGAAGATTTGTTCTGAATCAGAAATGTGGACAATTCATTTATATTTTACGTCTGCATCAAATGGCGGCGTACACGTTGCGTTTCCCACTTTTGTTCGCTTTCTTCTCTCGGACATCCTCTCCCTCCTTCTGCCTCCAAATGTTTGACCAGATACTTTACTAGGGTATACATCTTACTCCGCGAAACTCCAATTGCCTTGTCACCGACAGTCAGGCAGCTTTTGAGTAGTTGGAACGACTGGAAACGGCGTAGCCTCAGGGTTTTCCCTTTGAATTGAGAGCGGTGGCTGCCGCCATCTATCGTCATGGAAACCTGTCGAGACAGCGGAGACAGCCGTCTTTGCTGTCTTGACGAACCCGGTATCTCGGTGCGTAGGCGTCATCTTTCTCCCTCGGCGCAACGCGAACAGCGCGATGCGCATGCGTTCTTTCGGATGTGGGGTTTCCACACCGCTAATGAAGGATTTGGCGCTGTAGGTGCGCTGTCGCGTGCAAGTGAGCGGAGTAAAACGCATTATCTTAGCAAAGCATTTGGTGTGACCTCATCCTCCTTCACTCTTCCCTCCCATTCCCTTCTTTCCCTATAATTGACTTCTCTTACAGTTTGGGAAAGAAAGCAAACTCCTTTCTGTCTTGATTTCGCCCATTTCGTAAGAAAGCACACTGAATTACATTTTTTACTTGGCAAACCGACCTACAACCATAGGCGCCGACTACGGGGGGCTTGAGTTTCCCCCCCCGGCGATGTCAGGCTCCCCCCTCCCCCCTCCTCTCCCGAGCTCTTCGGAAAAGCAAGTACCATCGCCCCCGTTGGAGGCGATGGTACTTGTTTTAAAGTTTAAAAAGCTCAATTGCAGGCGAAAAAAATAGCAACAAAAAAGGAAACAAGCCTACTGAAATGAGTGATAAGGCGCAGGGGAGCTGGTTTAAGTTCATGGTTTAAAACAACCCTGAGACAGGGGAAACTAGAAGGACAAACACGACGAAGGAAAAACAAGAAGGACAAACACGACTCCGTCGTGTTTCTCGCAGACGGCAGGAAATAAATACTAAAAGACTCCACGCAGGTCATAACAATTGCGACGGTAATTGTCAAATTGAGTAATGCGGATTCTTGGGCGAGTTGGTACTGAAACTTGGAGAACATAATAGCGCTTCACGACAGGGACGAAGGGTAGGAACCTTCGTCCCTGTCGTGTTGTCCCGTTCTATACTCTTCGTCCCTGTCGTGAAGCGCTATTATGTTCTCCAAGGTAATTGTCCAGGCGCTTGATTCGCTCTTGCCGTACAAAATGAACAGAGAAAGGCGAAAAAGGAGCTCGGGCACGTTACAATTGAGGTATCGGAAGCAAAAGAAAGCAGAAGCAAGACGAAGGAACTGATGAAAAAAAAGAAAAGTGGTCCGCTCACTCGCACTAGTGACAGCAGCGGAATGCCTTTTTGACGCTCAAAGGCGTTTGAAGAAATGCCCCCAACGGCTTGAAAGAAGAAAAAAACGCGCGTAAAAAAGAAAGATTAAATATATAAGACAAAAGAACATCTACGTGTTGTCGGCGATCTGTTGTTGTTCTACGGCGGCAACAGGCGGCAAAATTCGAAGGCGCCACCAGACACGACCGAGAGAGCGATCGCTTCAGCGACCGACGACCGCGGACTCAAGAGTCGGCTATCCGCCGGGTTACCTAGCGAGCGCCAGCCTGTCTCCGCGGTAGCTCTCTACTTGGGTGTTGCCTCAACATTACGAGGGGGGATGAGGAGGGCAAGCAGGGATTTCTTTTCTTTTCGTTTTTTGTTAGGGGAGAGCCAAACCAGCATCAAACAAGCCTCGCATTCTTTTGTTCTGTTTAAACAATCCTTCTTTCTGTCTTTTTCTGTCTTCAATACTCTCACTGTCTTCGTTCCCTTCAACTTCGACATTCGAGAGGAGTAAGGTGGGAGCTTGCATGTTACTACTGTTCCAGCAATATCACAAACAAAACGATAGTAACTGCTACTTTTGTACTAGGACGGAGATATATGCATAGAGTAATGTTCGTGATCGAAACTAACAGAATGACAAAGCAAAATTAAGCATACTGGTATATTTATTCGCCTGCTCCTGTATCTAGAGCTTGACTCTCATTACCATGTTGCACTGCAAAATGACTTATTTCGAATAATTATGCGCTAGACGAAATCGAAAATGTAACCTGGTAAAGCGTCTTTCTGGGGTGGGAAGGGGGAGGGGGAGGGGCCCAGCTTCCCCCCCCCCCCGGAATGAAAACTTTCCGCCATGACTCTATGCCTACAACCTGGGCTTTCTGCAATGCTAAAGATCCTCTTGGTTTCCTCCTCCAACAAACTGCGAGGGAGAAGCAGGAGAGGACGTGGAAGAGGAAACGAGCGAAAGTGCACAGCGTGAAGTGTTTCTCATCTGGTTTCTTTTTGTGTGTGCGCGCGTCTGTAAGGCATGAAGTTTACACGGCAGGTATGGCATGCGCACGTTTGTTCTTACAATAAAACGTCCGCACAGTGCACATGACGTCGGGATTTTAAGATGGTGAAAATGCCAATTAAACTACTTTACAACACCACTCCTGTGTTTGCGTACAGCTCCGCAATCCCAGCGATCCTTCCTATTTGCGTTCAGATAGAGGAACGCATCTCTCCGCACCGCGCTGCAAGCTGCGACGCTGCGTCCTGCGTGGACGCCGCCATGGCTTTGTGTGAAAGGTCCGGCTATCGTGAACTGCTTTTCCCCCTCGCTATGCTTTCTATAAAAAAACCAAAAAAACCGCTTTTTTGCAAAAAAAAAAAACAATTTGATATTAACTTTGAACTTTATCACTACCAATTTGTGCCGAGAACATCGGACAAAAAGTTTCCAGTAGGAAGTTTGACCAAATCGGGTTTACATGATGCCAATCATTTTATCTGAAACATGATTACGATTTTTCAATTGCTACAAATCACTGTGGAAACAAAAACTTCACTGTAAATTTAATTGTGCCGTTGAGTACAGTTTAACCTTTGTATTCTTGACGTAAACCACGCCAAACATCTTGTTCGGAAATAATAATATTATTATTTACTTAGTGAAAGCACCTTATTCGCTCTGATCAACAAATCAAAACATGAGCCAAACAACCATATTCTAACCATTTTTGTGTCTCTTGAAAGCCTAAACTGTTTTCCGCCGGTTTCTAATAGCAAACAGTGGCCATTGCCTCTGCGCGGCTTGCTTCAGGCAAAATAAGAGCCGTCTCTTGCTGCGCCAAAAACAGCAAAGCGACAAAACAAAGTCTTAACAACTTAGAGGTGCCCCCCCTCTAGTTTGTCTGAGAACACCCCCTTAAATATTCCTCCCCTTTAATACAAAAAAAAAAGAAACTAATATTGATCTTGCGCGAAACTGTTGTTTTCTTGAGCACGCTGGCTCAAAAGTGGTACCTATAGGGCGTATTCACTGGCCGCCATATTTGAGGTCACTGTTTAGAGCGCATGCTCAGAACGAGCTCACATTAATAGGCTGCCAAAACCGGCAATCTTGATGGTGCGGGGTGCACGTTGCAAAATAACTGTGGAAGCTAGATATGGCCGCCAGTGAATACACCCTATATGAAGCTAACGTCACGGTGGCATCTGAGCGCGAGCCATTTCGTCGCCTCGCTTCCTCGCTGCTTAGCTCCGGCTCCTCCTCCCATTGACGTGGCTCAAAAGGCGCGCAAAAGAAAAGTGGAAAAGAAAACTGACTTTTAATTAATCTTTTTTCTTCTTAAGTACACCGAAAAATTGTGTTTACAACTTTTTATCAATTGTATTTCGTACAGTCGTCGTCTTTGTTCCGTCCGAAGACGGGGTGCGAAAACAACAGACCTTTCTGGAAAATACCTTGCAACGAAGGGAATTGTGGGGCTTTTCTGATGTACGCTCGTGCATGCCGGCTCGAACGCTTCGTGTATCCTGGTAGCGGCACGATTCATTCTTTCTTATAGTTAGGAGTTCAGAACACACACAAAAATTGTGCCACGGAAGAGAAGGTCATCACATACTCTGTTCTGTTTTCCTTCCGCCTTCTCTGCATTCTGAAATCCCGAGCCAACGTCGACTTCGTCTTTGCTTCTTGGATAATTCCACGTGCCGTGTAGATATGAACGTCACAATACGTAAAGCAGGCGGTGGGGGCACCGCGTATTTCCAGAAAGGTCTATTTATTAATATTGATCGCCCGCTTTTTTTACACCGTGAAATAACCTGTTCTGATATGTGTTCGAATAGTAAAGAGAAAACTTTTACTTCCGCTGACGTTTCTTCAAAATAGTGGAAACGTTTCTGCATGTGCTGGCAGATTCTTCTCCAGTTGAATACATATTCGTTATTGACATTCATTGCTATATCACAGTATTGATACCATGACTGATTTTTTCTGACGTTGCTTTTTGCTTTACTTTATGCTTTCTTAAGGAAATTATGCATTCTTATTACGCACACTGTCATGTTGAATGAAGAGTTCCAGAAACTCTGTCGGGCACAACGCATGCACCTATGCCCCCACGCAGAAAAAAACAGCGGAAAAGGAGAGAAAGTAAATTAATTAAAGGAGTGAAGTAAAAAAAAAATTGCTCTCTTGTGCCTATCCTCCTCCCCCCCCCCTTTAATTTTAAATCCTGGGGAAACCCTTGACCATGTCTTTCTGCAAACTATGCGTGCACGTGGAGACTAGTAGATTGCAACGGAAGCTTCAAACCTCGTGACTCTAAAATTGGTTTCATAGGTGGTCGTGTGGCTTAGCGGCTTTGCTTTGCTTCCCGATCTGTCACGTCGAACGATGCAATGCGAGAAACCAGCTTCGGCATCCGTACAATGCCATCCTTTATATACACCGACGACGTGATTATCGACTGTTTTTCAGGGATAAATTCAGGCCTAGTTTTGCCTGCTGTTTCAAGAAAAGCTCGCTGCCACGTATCTAAACTGAGACGATCAGAGAGCCGGAGTTGAGCTTACTCCACAAGGGCTTTCGAATTTTCCTCCCGGAATGCTGCGGCCTTGAGACAGCGTCAATCAGTTCGTGCATTCCCTATTTGCCACATTCGGGTGATCAATTTTCTCGCGCTCGTTGCAATTATTGCAATACGCGTGAGTGCTGAGAGGAATTCGTTAGGCTGTTTTAAAGAGGAGAAGAAAAAAAAACGGACTTCTCAAGACACCCTTCTGCCAACGCGGGCAACTAGTGCGCTCGATATCTTTACTCGTTTCTTTTTTCACTTTTTTAGATTTCATATTCGCTATTTTACTCAAATAGATAATCACAAGAAAGTCTGCCAGTGAAGTCACAGGTTTGACTTGGTCGGCCGGACCTACAACCGTCATGATCGAATAGCAGTTTAACAAGCTTGGTGGTGTAAACATTGCCACTTAATATAAATACTTGCATATAACTTGCAGCACTGTTCTTAATTTTTACTACTTTCTGTAAAAAAATGGTGGTAGTAGCAAATACAAGTGAAAAAAATCGGCTAGAGCTACTAAAACGTGTAACTTTAAAGGGCACAACAGGATTATTGGTTAAGCGAATAAAAAGGACGAGCAACGCGGGTATTGTTTTAATTAGTAAAATACTTGAACTAGAGCCCGATATCCTAATACAGTAGAAAAAATATATCTAGTCATAAAACACACGGAAGCAAGAGATAATTGCTTCGGTGGCATTGGGCGAAAATGCCGGCGTGGAAGGGATGTACACTTTGCAGCGCTGTAACTTTGAAGGGAACAAAATGATGCAACATGTTTCTTTTTTATATATAAATAAAGACAATAGTATGGTGGAGAACTATCACTATAAAATTTAAAAAAAAATCGAAGATGGCTTTTTGTTTTCGGTGAACTTTTTTTTTACTTTGTATATACATTAGAACAAGTTTGGAGCGACATAAAATTTTAAATTTTTGAGATAAGGCAAAAGTAGATATCATTCGAAAGAACGTTTTAATAAGAATATAGGACATAAATTGTAATGTTGTAGCTATTCAATTTGTTTAGATAACGTCTCAGAAATCTAGTGACAAAACGTCAAAGTGTACTATATATATATATATATATATATATGTTATAGCTATTCTATAGTATAGTAGCTAGTGACAATATAAGTGTACTATATATATATATATATGTATGTATATATATATATATATATATATATATAGTATACTTTGACGTTTTGTCACTAGATTTCTGAGACGTTATCTAAACAAATTGAATAGCTACAACATTACAATTTATGTCCTATATTCTTATTAAAACGTTCTTTCGAATGATATCTACTTTTGCCTTATCTCAAAAATTTAAAATTTTATGTCGCTCCAAACTTGTTCTAATGTATATACAAAGTAAAAAAAAAAGTTCACCGAAAACAAAAAGCCATCTTCGATTTATATATATATATATATATATATATATATATATATATATATATATATATATATATATATATATATATATATATATATATATATTATTGTATATTTTATGTATTATTTTATATATATATATAACCTCCACAATGCTGTAGTACATATTTAAATCAATAGTTCCTATGATATATTATAAGTGCAAAATATTTTAGATTTCTGACAGTAGTTTGTGTAGTAGGTGACACCAAATACCACATCAAACGAAAACTTCAAAAATCGAATATGCCGTTCTGGCGCAGTCAATTTTTTCTCTCTGCAAATAGATATATATTTATTTATTTATTTTTATCTTTTTTTATTACGTTTCCTACACATTGTTGCGACCGAGGGGTTCTCCGGGCAGCCTCACGCAGGGCCAGGCCAGGACCAGGAACCGCCGGCCGACTCCCGACACGAACATCACGAGACGGGAGGGTCTCTCGCGACCAACTCTGTTATACATATATACAAAGTCACTGAATCGTCCGAGAGCACGCATGCGACCTCCTGTTTGCTCCTTTATCGGGTCGCTGTTCGGTACTCTCGCGGCTGGCAGCCAATGGTGGTCGGAGCTGCCAACAAACGTCATGTTCAGGCCCCGCCCCACTCATCCTCCGAACACGTGCACATACACGCACACCCTGCAGCGGCGGCCGGGCTTCACCTTCAGGCACCAAGAGTACCTCTCCCTCGAAAGCCGCGCCGAGGAGGCCACGACAAAGGGTCCATTGTCCACACGGGAGACGACGTTGGCGGAGACAGTGACGATCCCTCCATTAGGGTAGCGTCGGAAGCCAATCCGAGCCGAACACACCCACGAAGGTCCCGCAGCTGGCGCGCCGTCACTCGGAATCCTCGCTCGGTAATCCCCCGGTTCCTGCATCGGCTGACCCGTTTCGAGGCCAGCGTAATCGCAGCCAGAATGAAGGGTCCGGCTCAGCTCCGCGCCTAGGTGGGGCGAACGTCAACACGGTGGTCCCTCCGTAGAAGCCACGGCATCCCCTTTGTTGCCTCTCGCTTCGTTTCCGGGCAAAGCTGACTGGAGGCACGTGGCGACGATGCTCAAGGCGATCACCGGTTCCGCTCGGATTAGATAGGGAGGGTCTGGTCCGGGGGCCTTTCGTAACAACATGTTGAGGAGTAACATACAAAAAAATTAACAAATTCAAAAAATACGTCCGGACTCGCGTGCATGATCCGACATTTTGTTTTTTGTTGTTGAAAAAACGTTCTTTATTTCTCCACACGCCTGGCTTCCGATGTCAGCGTGATGAAACATATAAACTTCTGTTCAATACGCATTTGAGGGTGTCATGTGAATCCTTGGAGTACTCGCCTTCGGTGCACGCCAGACAGCTCATAAAAACGAAATGATGGACAAAATTACGTGCGTGAAAACCCGTCGAAGATTATTTTATGCGTACGTGTGTGCGAGCGCGCGAGCGTGCTGGAAAAAGGTTTGATTTTATTTATGATCGGTTAACCCTTCACGGCCACAAGTATAAAAAAGATATGTTTTAAGATGTTGGAAACCGCAAAATGGATAATAACGGACAGCAAAAGAATCAGCGAGTAGACAACAAACTTTCTCACAATTAAAATGAAAATATACTACATCCACTCGATCTGGCATAGAAATTAAAAACGGATGTTTCATAATGATAATACTAATAGTCATAATGTTTTAGGTAGGTGGGTGCTGGGTGGGTGGTGGTGCGCGGGGCTGCCAGCCCGCAGGACGTCAGGACCAGTGTTGCGGAGTTCCCACTCCGGAGTTGGAATGATTCCGGAATCATTCCGCACTTTCGTGACCCCGGAATGGAATGGGAATGGAATTACATGCCTTTCCCCCGGAGTGGAGTGGGAATGGAATGGGTTCGGGTCTTATGCGAGCTGTGTCGATTTTAATCAAGGACCTACGGCTAATGGTACAATTCGCCAGCGCATGGTAAGTGGCTCTTGAAACAGCATCATTGTACTGGAGCTGACTGACGCCTGTAATGTCTCACTGGCTTATGCTCCTTCGAGGTCGAGGATGAAAATGGCACGCCCTCAGTAAAGCAACCAAAACTGAATAGCTGCAGACTGACAAGGTGTCGTTCCTGGCACCGCGAGACGAGACAAAGCGACTATTGTAATCATGCGCAATTAGCATGTAGTTTTGAACCAGAGTGTCGAACCGAACCCGAACCGAAAACCGCAGCAAAACCGTTATTTTTAACTGAACTGAAACAAAACTGTTGATATTGAACCCGAACCGGAACGGAACCGTAATCTCATGTGGCGGTTACCGGTTCATTGGAAACGGTTCGGCGTAATAAATCCTGAGCCGCGCCTTCTTGCGGGTGGCGGTGAGAAGTCAATTAAATATTTGCGACGATAGCAGCGGCAAAACTAAGCCGCTGAAATTGTCAGCGTACTCAGTTTTCACTAAACAAACCGTCGCGACGACATGGAAACAACTGAATAATATTGCGACAAATAAGTATATTTCATGTCTACGTGCAGCACGAATTGGCTTCGGCGAGTAGTTCGTAGCGTCCGTCATGGAACATTGTAAGGTGAATCGGGTATACATGCCTTGCATTGACGTCACATCAGCCGCCATTGCTCCGTACCGTTCTCATGCGTCGTAAGTTCTACAGCCTACCATTTGACACCATTGAATTTGTTTTTCTGGTCAAGGCTTGCTGAGAAGAACAGATTCGATGGTGCCAAATGTATGCCGCAGAAGGCTTCGTACAAGGACCTGGTACGGAGCAATGGCGGCTGGTACGGTGCCATATGACGTCACGTGCAAGGCATGTATACACCGACACGCGGGCTTGACGTCACGGAGCTGCGGCGGCGCTGCGATCGCGCCGGAGCCGGGGGTGTGGCAGGGTGTGGGCAAAAGGGCGCACGTTTCGCAAGGGCGTCATAGTATTTCAGCATGCCGCGAAGCTGTGTTGCTGTTAATTGCACCGAAATGTACAAGAAAAGTAGCGGAGTGAGTTTCCACAAGTTCCCGGCAGACTCTGAAAGGCATGAAAGGTGGATAATATCCGTGGATCGAAAAGAATCGTCGCCTCGCGCGAACGACCGTTTGTGCGGCAAACACCGTTTGTGCGGCAAACACCGTTTGTGCGGCAAGTGCGGCTTCCATTTCAATCTCCGTCCCGAGGCTTGCTTATGTGCAGGGAAAGCGTTGCCTGATCAAGACCACCGGGATTTTGTTCCCATGTGTGTTCGCGCACAAAGCATCGGCCAAGCTCTCGTCGGAGGCTCGCTACGCCCGTGCTACCCAGCGGAAGAGGATCGGCGACAGAACGGCAGTGTTGTAGGCGTTACCGGAGAAAAGTAACGAAGTACGTTACTTGTTACTTGCAAATAAAAGTAACGCGTTACCGAGCTACGTTGCCTAAAAATAAAAGGAACGCGTTACCGCTACCGATAAAAAGTAACGCACGTTACTTCCGCGTTACTTTTTTAAATTAAGATTTAGCACATTTTACGGTTTTGACGATACATGTCATATATCAAGAAACATTATGTTCGTGCAGAAACTGAACATAATTACTTTATCTCGTTTTACGGTTTCACCTAAATACTCACGAGAAACAGCGCCAAGAAAAACATGGCTTGACGCCTAAAACACGGAAAAAATTGAAGTGTAATTTCTTTAAGACTTGGGAAGGAGTAACGAGTAACGTAACTACGTTACTTGAAGTAGTAACGTAAGTACGTTACCCGTTGCTGTGTCGAAAACGTAACGAGTAGATTACTACGTTATTGAAAAAGTAACTCGTTACCGGCAACGCCGTTACTTGTAACGTGTTACCGCCAAGACTGCAGAAAGGACAAAGCGTTACTGCTTGTCATGCCTTGTGGTCATGAGGGTAGGAAAAATATCATACCTTGACTTGAAGACGCTGTGTGTATTTAATCAATTAGTGAATACACACACTTCCGCAGACCCACAGTCTGCTGATCCCGCCGGCAGTGCGGAAACCGACTCGAAGTAATCGTAGGCCTCGAGAGACTTGTACGCCTGCACCGCGTCGGCCGTGAACTGGCTTGGCGAAAAAACTAAATAAACGACGACATGAGCCGTCGACTTCGGTGGCAGCAACTTTACGTCGGAAGTCCAGCAGGCCTTGTTTACGGCGTACGGATCCTCGAAGTTTGTTTCGATACCGCTGCCGTTCAGGCTCGGGCAGCGAGCTCAAATAGTCGGGCATAGGATGCGACATACGCTCTCAGGAAATACGACGCACAAATAAAGATACAAGCGTCCCTACAACGACAACAACGAGCGCACGCCATAGAACGCAAAGGCGAAAACACGGAGAGCCGGGCTGCTCTTTGCCCACATAGCTACCGCGCATGCGCGGCCTTGCGGCGTGTTGGTAAACAGAGTCGCTCCGCGTGTCGGTCTATAGCTGACAATGTCAAGAGGCTAAAGATGTATTCTTTGTGTGCGTGGGGAGCATCTCGCTAAGGCCGATAGTCGTATTACGGCCGAGAGTGCATTACGGCCGAGAGGAGCGGAAAGGCCGGGAGTGGCTTTCAGGCCGAATAGGGGCATAACGGCCGAGAACTGCATTAAAGGGGCCCTGCAATCATAATTAAGCGTCTACCTTTTTGCGGTTTCCACGTCTCTTGGGGTTCGGGCAAGCCAGCGGGCACGGAGAGAGTCACTAAATATCAGTGCGTCATATTTTAACCGGACGACGCGGAAACCTCCTCCACCGACGGGGGCGACCCGCGGTACCGAGAGCGCGCGAAATGTGACGTCTTAGGTCCTGGGCTTACTACTGGTCAGAGCCGCTAAAAGCTTCTTTTTAGTCGAAATACAAAATATAAGTGGCGCGAACCGTTTCAATTATTTATAAAAGTAGTTTTTGTTCAGTATTTGAGATCAGAAAAGAAACAAATGCAGTTTATAAAGTACAGAAACAAGAAATGATCCGTCGACATACCCGCCACCAATCGGTGGAAAAGGCGGCGCCTACTAGAAAGGAGTAGTGGGATCACGCGCCGACACGGAAAGGTCCCGGATGTACGCGGCGGCGCCGCGGCCGTAGGGACCGAAAGACCCGGCCGGCTCTGAGCGTTCCCAAGGCCTTCGGTGAGCAGCTTTGTCTTGCGGTTTGGCCGTTTCGCGGTATGGCAGCGCGAAGTGGTTCCCATTCTGAACTGATCTTTACCCCGTGTTTGTTGTCGTTTGTGGCCAATGAAGTGTCATTCCTGAGTTTGTGTTTAATCGCGCAGCAAATGCAATGAGAGCCGCTCTAGCTGCCCGCTACATACAGCCTATCCAGAACATGCTTTAGTGGCGCCCTCTCGCGCCGTCGACACGGAGTACGGCAGCCGTGAGCGCTCGCTCAGCTCACCACCCCTCGTCTAGTTCACGGCCACTCGAGCAACCAAGGACGTCATGAAGGAGGTTATTTTTTGCTTGTTTTTGTAATTTTAATTTGCCTATAACTTCTAAAATAAATCGAAATTCGAGAAAAGAAAAGTGTCACTAAGTTACTACGTTCAGTGCGCTCAGGTTTGGTGCAAATTAAAAATTAGTAAAAAAGCCATTGCAGGGCCCCTTTAA